>JAUMHI010000053.1:2026218-2044133 GCA_032359435.1 Enteromius unitaeniatus | reverse complement strand
GTCTGGAGCCAGGTGAGGGTTTGATCAGATACAGGAGAAGCTGTTGATGAATGAGTAGCACACATTGAAATAAATATGATCATTTATTCACTGGCCTGTTCACACTGAGGGACGCGTTAGCATCTCTGTTGTGTGTCGCTTCAGTAGAAATGTATATTTACATAATCTTTATTGCATAACGGCAGAGAGAATATTGCAGTGTAAAACTGTTATAGAAGATGCTGTCGGCCAGTGGAAACGTGTGTGTGTGTGTGTGTGTGTGTGTGTGTGTGTGTGTCCTCATCCTCAGTCTGGAGGTGTGTAAGTCCTGGATGGAGGGCAGAAGTGCACCAATTATTCTCTCTGCAGTCCTGACTGTCTGCTGCAGAGTTTTAAACCTGATTTAGACAAGACAGATTGGGAAGGACACAGAGAAACAGTTCATTTTTAGTTTAAAGATGTTCAGAGATGGTGGGGTTGAAATCTACAAATAGATTAGATAAGAGCCTTGTATTATCATATATGAGTATAGCTGCAAGCAGAGATGTGTGGAGTCCAGGCAGAACAGAAAGAAGTGAGGAACTAAACACACAGATGTTACATAACTAACCGACTTGCAAAGAAAATATTGAACTAGGAATAATATTGTATGACAATATACAGAATTACAGAGGCAGTTCAGTTCAGACTCTTTGGTTTAAAGAGACAGTTCACACACAAAACAGTTCTTTCATTTTCTCTCGCTCATGTTCATCTCCAAAGCTGAGAATAGAGAACATAACAAATGTGTAAACTGAGAAAGTGTACACTTTTATCCCTTAAATGAGCTCATTTCTGATCTGATCTCTGCTACAGGACTCAAAATAGGTGACACAGAGTCAACAAAAAGGAAAAATAAGAAATTATGACAAGATTGAGCTGGGAGAATATCTAGCAACTAATGAAGTTAGTTAACATCAGGTCTGTAACATGATCAGCTGGAAAAGTCATGTCTCAGAAGTAAAGATGGACTGAGGCTCTTTAATCTGAGGACTACTTTAAAAATAGTGTTCCTCAACATCTTCATCTACAGCATAACATCATCTACAGACTCAGAGAGGAATCCGTGTGTGTTTGTTGGATGCTTGTGGTCCTCAGACACTCGTCACATGATTCTGTCATTATTACTAAATGGGTACAGGAATATTTCCAGAAACCACTGTCGGTAAACACAATCATCCGAGACAGAAGACAACTAAACTCGATCATGATAAAAGAAGCTGTATGTGAACATGGTCCAGAAGCTTCTCATGTCCCGTGGGTCAAGACGAGCCCAGACTAGATATTCTTGTTGTAAATCACAGAAGCTGTGTCCTCTGAGCATCTCTGATGCTATGGAGGTGTATAAGTGTGTAGGAGCAGCTTCATGTTCTGGAAGGCACTATGAATGCTGGAGGGTATATACAGGTATTAGAGCAACATATGCTCCCCTCCAGATGAGCTGTATTTCAGGGAAGGTCTTGTGTATTTCAGCAGGACGATACTAAACCACATATCTTTGATGCCCAGATGTCTTCAAACTTCTGAAAAGGAGAGGAGATGCTACACCATGATAAACATGACCCCGTCACAAATATTCTGAGACCTTCAGGAGACATCAGATCAGAAATGAGCTCATGTAGTGCAGAAAAGTCTAACATTTCTCAGTAATTAAGGATGTAGATGTTAACTGATAAATAATTATAAAAATGATGAGGGAGAGCATCACTCTACAGTATTTTTACACACATGTCTTTCACTGCAGCTTTGTGGGAAGGTTTCTTCAAGTGTCCTGGAGACACAGTCACAGTTCTCCTGGGTGTTCAGATCAGATCTATGTGAGAAGCACTGGCTGTCGTTCACACAAAAAACCTCTCTGAATTATTACAATCAACGGTATGATGAATGTTTGGAAATATAAACTGATACACAATACAGTAAAAGATGGAAACAAGTGACTTAAAAGCATTTTTTATTCTCCAAAGAGAGTGTAGTGTAGTATTAGAGCTGGATTAGCCTGGATTAGGTGTCCACCTGCTGTAATGAAGCTCTCATATAATCTCAGAAGGAGTCCGAGCGGTGCGGGTCGTGTAGATCAGACCAGCTCTGTGAAAGCTCTCAGAGAGTCTGGTGATTGTGTTAATGCCGTTATGCTCGATGGATCAGTCCTGATCTTTATTTCCTCAGTGTAATTAAAGGACATTTATGTCTTCATCTCACCCTCTCTCCTCCCCTGCTCGCTTCTTAATGGAAAATTGATTGTTGTGACAGTAAATTCTTGTAACAAGTCAGCAATTTCCTTAAGAAAACGAGAGGCAAGCCATGCTCCAGTTCAGCCGTCAGTAGAGGTATTTCTGAGGAGCGCTTCTCTGTGATTGATGAGGTAAAGCTGATGTGTGTCTGCATCAGAAATGCTACAATTTTCATTTCAGAAGAGCTCCACACTTTCAGTCAGGCTGTATTTTGACAAATATGTCTTCGAACGTTTCTTGTCTGTTTGATTATGTCAAATTGATCTCACAAATCTACATGTACAAACTACTGCTACATTTACTGTAAACATTGCTTTGGTGTAAAGCTGCGTTGCCATGAAATGTATCATGAAAAGCGCTATACAAATACATTTGAATTGAATTGAATTGAATTGTTTTAGTCCATGCAGTGAAAGTTAATAGCATCTGTTGTAGTTTTGGACCTCACTGACTATGATTTTATTCTTCATGTTTCTGTGAAATGCAGTAGGTTTGAGTTTATAGGCGTATAATAACTCCAACAAAAGTTGTCTTAAAACAGAGCCGTTTATAATCATGTCCAGTCATCAGCGAGTAAATCCAGATAATTCCATAATCAATATACAAATAACGGGCCTGGGATGTTAAAAAGCAAACAGAGCAATGTTTTCATAGAGCCGCAGACACAATGACTTCACAGATACATTACTCATGATCGTCTCTGAATATTAACCAGGGCTTCCAGAAAGTCATTCAAAACTTCAGGAAGTAACACCCACACAAGTTGATTTTTTCGTAGGTCTATATAATCTCAGTTTGACCGTCACACTACTAACCTATGTTTTTTTTTAGATGTTTTAAGACTTTTTCTCATTCAGGGTTATGAACATGTCTGTGAAGAGTGATTATGATGTGGCTTGTTTTTGATATATTTCCTGTTGGTTTTTCACAGCTTTTCATTTACAGTATGTGCTGAAGGAAAGCATGTGTATCAGTTCATGTGAATCAAACCCATGATGTTTGACTGCAGTGCTCTAATGTTTGAGCTACTGAACAACATTTCATGCATTTTCATACAATGCAGTTCACAATTCTTTCATATCATATGGTATACGATCCATAAATTGGTATATACTGTACTGTAATGGGGAAGGACATGCTTTCCCTGAGAAAGAACGGAAACACATACTTAAACACAAAATAAACCCCATATAGTAGTGACCTTTAATTCAGGGCCCCATTAAATCTCTTTTATTTCCCCCTGAGTTATGTGTTTTAAGATTTGGTTTGGATTCATAAAACTTAAACAATTGAATCAATCTTTTAAAAAATAATAATGATGTCAAATCGTTTTTGTTTACATAATATATGTGTGTGCGGAGTATATTTATTATGTATATATAAATACACACAGATGCATGGATGTATTTCAGAAAAATGTGTTAGGTTTATGTATTAAATATATTTATATGCAATATAAATGAAATTAATATAAATATATATAAGTACATGTAAAATTTTCAATACATACAAAATATATACCCATAATGTAAACAAAAATGTTTTTTTGGATGCAGTTTAATATAATCAGCACTAAAATAGTATTTATATTTAAATGTAGAACAAAATATTGCATGTTTTGGCAAACAAAATTCTGCACAACAAAACATGGATGACAACTTATCTTGATTTTTGTATTATTAAATTATCATTAGGAATGAAAATATATTTGTGTCCCTATTTCTTCAGGTTAACTTTTATCTTGACGGGTTGTGATAAAGGTCTTTCAGAGAGTTTGATCATGATCGCTGTAGAGCTGTATATGTGTTGATGTGTAGCGTTTACAGACGCAGTAGTGTGTGTGTGTCTGACAGATTTATTAATCCAGAGCTTATCATGGTTACTGTAGTAAAAAAAAGCCTCTGGACTGGGATGAAGGCTCTGGTTGTTGTTTTGGTGTGGTCAGGCCGGGGCTGACCTACATCACACACATGTCCAGCGCTTGACCCTCAGGCAGCTCATATTCACACACATCGATTAGCCCGAGCTTTCCACCCGCTCTGATGAGTGCCAGGTTGAATTTCACTTCTCTTTGCATCACATTTCATCATTTTCATTTCATTTCCACAGGTCAGAGCTTCACGTGGAAATCCTGGACCACTTCATTTGCTGCAAACGTTGTGTTTTGTTGCTTGGCTAGTATTTGCTCTTCTATGATGCTTTTGCTGTGTTCTGCAAAGATGGAGATTATATTGAAATTTAGTCATTTATTTAGACGCTTTTACTCAAAAGAAGACAATAGAAGCAATCAAAATCAAGTAAGGTGCTAGAACAAGTATTAGACTAATACAGTTCACAAAGATGTTTTCATTTTTAAATCTATATACATAATAAATATTGCTGGGCAACAATTAATTGTGATTCATCAAATTCAGTTTTTCTGTGTACATAACACTGTGTATATTTATTATGCATATATAATGCACACACATGCATGTATTTACATCTATTTATATTCATATAAATATAGTTAATATATGACATAACATGTTTTTCTTAAACATATACATGCATGTGCTTGTATTTAAATATGTATTTATATGCACAGCGCACATTCATATATTAGGTAAACAAAAACCTTTATTTTGGACGTGATTAATCGTTTGACAGCTCTAATGTAAAATATATATAATGTCAAAATATATATTGTATATGTGTGTCTTTATATATATATATATATATACACAGTACACACAACACGTTATTTTATATTTTTTAAAAGAAGAAATAGATAAGATGTAATAGGAATATGAAGTGCTAGCGTGAGGTCTGTGGTGCAGAGATGAAGTTAATGCTCATTGACGTGTGGTACTCTTGTCCTAACAGACCAGTCCCCTGAGGACTAGAGTAATTGATCCTGCTCTGGTTAGCTCTGGTTAGCTCTGTGCTTATCATGCGTAGTAAAGCTGAGTCCGTTCTGCTGAACGATGCAGCACTGCTCATTATCAGCTCGTTATCATGGGGAAGATCAGAAAATGGAAGCTGTCCTCGGTCTCCCGCTTGGCCCCCAGTCAGGGCCCATCTCGGCCCCGGAGGAAGAGCGTGGAGGGCCTGTGCGCCGGCACTCTTCTAGGGGTCCTGCACACTAGGACCTGGTTACTGGACACTCAGCTGCTGTATCTTCTGGAGCGGACTCAAGCGGGCCCCGCTCCTCCTCCTCGAGCTCAGTCCCTCTGCTCTTTCTCTCGCAGCTCTGCAGCAGACGACAGAAACCAGGACAGAGACCCGCTTCACATCTCCACCGCACGAGGTGAGCTCTGATGCTACTTCAGAAACTGGATCGACAGTTTCAGCCTCCGAATAAATGAGTGGGGTTTTTTTCAGACTATTATTTGATATTTCTGCTCACAGCAAGTGCAGTCGTTATCTTGTGTGTCCTCCGGTCCTGTAGGTGGCAGTATAGACAGTGACTGTGTGTTTGAAGGGGACTCTGCTGTTCCTCTGCTCTCTATGACTGCGGGGCTGATGGAGGGAATGCCCAGATCTCTGCCCTCCTCACCTCTGCTCTTCCGCTTGACCTCAGGTACTGACCTCTCTCTCAGTGATGATTCCTAATGCATAAACATCACAAACCTAAATGTTCAGGAAGTTTTTATTTACAATACTGTCATGCAAAGACATGGAGACTGTTTAGCAATGCTGCTGAGCTAGTAACAATCTGTTTTTATTGTTTTGAGTGCTTTACTTGTTTAAATATGTGTCTCAGCTATATTTGAAGCAATAGAAAAATCATACATTTTTCTTTTATGCCAAAAATCATTAGGATATGAAGTTTAGATCATGTTCCATGAAGATATTATTTAATTGTTTTGCCATAAATACATCAACACTTCATTTCTGTTTAGCAATATGCAGAATTTCATTTGGACAACTTTAAAGGAGATTTTCTCAGTATTTCTAAATATCTCAGCCAAATATTGTCCTATCCTATCAAACTCACTTATTCAACTTTCAGATGATTGACCATTATGACTGGTTCTGTGGACCATGATCACAAATATGTAATGCAAATGCAGTGCTATATGTATAAAGCTATATAATGCATTTTTAATTTTGCTTTGTGTGTCCAGAAACGTTTAGGGCCCCTGTAGATGGTGTTGGATGTGTCCACTAGGGTGAGCCAGTCTCATATTCCTGCTGAGGCTTGAACACATGTCTTTTTTTCATCAACGTGTGTCTGTTGTGTGTTAGCATGCAATCATTTATCAGACGCGTAAGCCTCTGAGTGTTGGTTTAGACAAGAAAAGCGAGTTGTCATTATACCATGACTCTTACAATCGTATCAAGAAGAGCATATCCTTGCACTCTCGTCTGTTGTGAAATCAAGTGCATTGTGGGAGTTTTGCAGTGGTGTTGCTGATATGAGTCACTCAGTGGCTCTGCTTTTGCTCTTTGTGATGTTAATGTCTCTGCATGCTCTGATTCAAGGTTCACTTTCATTCAGATTGGATGATTCGTTTCAGAGTTTGGACTTGGTTTTTAATAGTTTATAGAAAACAAAACGGCAGCAGCGTAATTGTACAAAGAGAGGAGGAGAGGAAGAAAATAATGCTCTCACGCCCAAACCAACAGACCATAGCATATTCTAATGCTTTAGAAGAGTTTCATTCCAGGAAACCATCTTAAAGATGAATGTTAGAGCGTCATCTAAACCCAGTTTAAGAGCAGTAGAAAAGTGGTTTTTACCGATTTGGCGGCCTATATTTGCTCTCAGCATTAATCCTAGTGTTTTTTCGCCGGCTAATTTGTAATTCTCCAGTGTAAGCAGCAGTGCTGAGCTTCTCATCTCTACTAATGAAAGTCAGGCCTCTTTATGAGAGCCGTTTCATCCCATTTTTCATGCATTTGCTGCATATTCATGAGAACCTAATCAGGTGTTGCTTTAAGGACTGTCCTGTTATTATGGAGAGAAACATACCATGGACTGAGAATTAAACAATGCACTGCCGTCACGTTCAGCAAGCCTGATGAAAAATGCTGATAACTTAGAGTATAACTTATTGTCTGCTAATTTCTTCTCTCTTCCATATAAGCCATTACAATATATGAGTTTCCATGCTGTATTTTTACTGCATTAGCTTTAGTCATAGTTTAGGTCTGCCATTGACTATGTTTAGATTTTAAGTGAGACACTTACTCTTATGTGCAGATGCTTGCTTGTGTTCCTGCAGTCCTGTAGAGGTGAAAAACCTCTGAAACGCAGGAGATGAAAGCTGCAAATGTTTGGACCATTAAACTTGATGCAATATTATTCATGTAACTAGCTAAAATTTGTATTTAATTTAACTAGCTTTAACTTACCTAGCAAGGCCCTTAAAACGAAGAAAGAGCACAGTTTACAGCTATGCCATCTACAGTGTCTCGTGTGTTGGTGTCACTCTGGCTGTGGCTGACGAAGCACAGATCTTGCAGTTGAAATAGCTTTTAATAAAGACTTCGACAGAGGAACAGAGAACATGTGGGTTGACACTTGAGGACTGACACTGAGGGTTGAAACACAGACACTTAAATACACATACTAATGAGGACAGAACTAAAGGCACATGGGGAACACAGCTGTCACGGGTTACACAATTAACTAAACTAGAACAGGAAACACAGGATCAAATATGAGCAATTGTGGACACATGGGGACCAAAACACAGGACGAACTAAACACAGACTCTGACATTATTCCCCCCTCCCGGAAGTTGCATCCTCACACCTAGCAACATCCCAAGGGGAGGGGAAGTGGGCACCCTGGAGGTCGTACAGGGCAGAGTCACTGGTCGCCTCCAGGGCACTCCTGGCCGAGACTCAGGAACTGGAATTGTGATTGGCTCTCCCAGCCACAAACTAGGAACTAGAATCAGGAACAGCACTCCTGGCCAAAGTTCAGGAACTGGAATCGAGATCCACTCTCCTGGCTGTAAATTAGTCACTGGACTTGGGAACGACTCTCCCGGCCGTGACTCAGGAACTGGATTCGCTTTTGGGTAGCTGGCACTGATGGACCCCCATACTGTGCCACTTTCAGGAGCGCAATCCGCAGAAAGGCAAGACAAGAGTCGGGCAATGGAGGACGGCCTCCAAGAATGGAGTATTTCCTTGGGGATCATCCTCTTTGGTTAGGGTCAGCCCTTCTGTCACACTGGCTTTCCCGGCGAACCGAAAATAAACGCGACACTCGCGTCCCCCGGAAATCCGATAAAATTCAACCAATCATTTGACGGCTTCAACATTCCTGAAGGGTTTCCAGTTAAGTGTACCATGTAAATGTGTTTTTATCTTCTGTTTGTTTTTGTTAACACTTTTAGGGTTAAAATCCTGTTATATCCAGTAGCAAACAGCATTAATCGTTTAACAAACAACATAATAAAACACTGCCAGATTCACATTTGTCTGTTTTCCTTGTTTAGAATCACTCACAGGACATTTCACTTTGAAAGTGTCATAAAACGTAAAAAAAGAAGCAATCTAGCATTATTTGCTGATGTTTTCCTGTTGAATACTGAATGCAATAACATATGAAATCAAGCTTGCATAATAAGCGATGCACTTTATTTTAGGCTTGTTTAAATGCTGTTTAAAAGTAACCCCCTCATAATTTCTTATGCGGCATTCGCTATCATATGAATAAAAGTGACAGAAAACCCTCTCCCATCCTCTTAGCCGTCCTCTTTCTTTTGTTCTCCTTCTTTATCTTGCTCATTCCATTTGTCTGTGATTACCTACGGCTGAAGAAAGGGAGAAAATGGCAGATTGTATCCATCTCTTCACCTTCACATTTGAACAAAGCCCAGTGAGAGAGCAGTGACCTTTTTACCAGATCAATCACATCCTGATTTAAGCCTCCTGGGGGGAGGCGGGGGTCCGAAGCGCCTCCTCCTCCCTGGAGCCGTGGAGGTGTGCTGCGCTTCTTGATTGGAAATAGCACAAGGCCTTTGTTTTGTGGATTGAATTCTGTTTCTCTCAGGTGCATAGCTGCGACGTCAATTAACTTCTGTCGACACTTGCAGGGAGGCACTTAGTTCACCTCTGAGCACAACAAAGCCAGGTATACAGCAACCCGATGTGGTTTAGCTGATTTATTGATATCTCATAGAGCTGTAAGTGTTGTCTGTTAAGACCATTTTTTATTTTGTACTGCGGTAAAGAAGCTGTGATAAAGGGCTGGAGTGCGTTTGAGAGGCAACTTGTTGATTCCTTAGGATGATGCATTTACTGTATACAGTAAAATTATGGAGTGGGTAATAAATAAATAGCAAATAATGTATTCATAGTTTTAGAATATAAGATTCACTCCAATATTACACAATGGATCTACCCTATTTCTGCAAACATCCAAAAATGTATCTACACATGCAATTCACTGCTGTGTCCAGCTAAAATGAACCTGAATGGTAGTTAAACACCAACAAAAGTTCATTTTCACACAGATTATGATTAGAGGAGATTTTTGCACAAAAGAGTGTCAAACACAAGTCATGATAAAAGAGCTCAAAGACCTATAGAAGCAAGAGAAAGTGACATGATTGCTTAAGTAAATCTTCCTCAAAATTAATTTACAAAGTAGGGTAATGAAGCACTTTTCCTGATTTCGTTCAGATTTACAACCTTCTAGTTTAATTAAATTGTTGTTTCTATTTAATCCGATGCATTCTTTCTCTGCTAATGCTTTAAATCATATAGAGTTGAACACCGGTGACTGATTATACAGTAAGAGTCGTTTGTTTTTGGAGTTGGGCAATTTTGAGATTCACTGAAAAGAATCAGCTCATAAGAGTCATCAAGAATTGAATTTTATAAACTGTATGTTTATATTTGATTGAAAACAACCATCTTCGTGTTACCAAGAATTGAACTGGATTCACTAAAAGGAATCAGCTCTTAAGAGTCATCAAGAATTGAATTGTGTGAATGTCTGCAGTGTTTGATTTCTTATCTACACATGACTGTATGTTGAGTTGCAATATATTATTGTCATTAAGGATTGCTTTTTAATTTTTCCTGCTTTCCGTGACCCAGTTGGAACTGATCTTTGTCCTTATTTTTTGCTTTAGTTTAACCCTCAATGTTGTTGATTTTCCTCTGGATTTCCTCTGAACTATAAGCCTCACTGCACCTCCTGTTCCAGACACAAATTAACTACCACAATCAATAACCTTACTGCTGTCCCCGTAGATCTCACTAAAATTACGTTTTCCCTTAATGCCAATTAATTGGCCTGATGAAATTACACCTCCTCTTCTGCTGTCGATCCGCTTCCACTTTTCCTCCTCAATCCATACCACAATTACAACGCCATGATCAGCCCCTTTTTCTGTTCTCGCTACCTGTAGCTTCTCTTGAGATCCTCCCTGCATCCATGAAGAAGTATTTTACCAAAAATAGCTCACCTAAGATCCGTCTCCGGGGGTCAGGTGAGACACGGTGTAGTTTACACTCTGTAGTAGCTTGAGTCTCTTGTGAGCAGGAGCAAACCACAAGAATGAGCATGATCTTTCCAGCACAATTCTCACTTATTCTAGTCTAATATCTGTATTATTGTGAACTTCAGCTTTATGTGATTGAGTAGGCGGTCGTCCTTGTGTCTTATTTAGGAGTGATTTTATGTATATTACAAACACAGTGTGTTCACTTTCATTGTCGACTGCTTCCACAAATGACTACTTTCTGTTTCAGACTATTAAGAACTATTAAGCACTGACCCCTTTGGATCCAGTCTTAAAGGGACACTCCTCCCGAAAGAGAGCTGGAGTGGAGATGCAGTGCGTGTACAGTGAAGCGTTTATCATGCAGGACTGGTGCTTGACATTCAGAGGACAGAGAGACATCGAGTGATATTAAACCCATAAATCTCTGTCCGTTTTACCGGAACAAATACAGCACAGAGAGTGAAATCAAGGCTGTTGGAAAGTTAGATAAATTCTGGCCAGATCGCCATCTAGCATTCAAGTCACATTTTGGGCAGGCTGAACAGTTTGCTCGAATCGCTGATGCGTTCAGGCTTCTTGATCTTTAATATTTGATGTCTTTATTTAAGAGCATCCAGTGTTGGCAGAAACAAGGCCGTGAGTTTGATTCCTGAGGAACGCTGCCGCTGTCTCCTCTGGCTTGCTTAGTTGGGGACACCTGATTTTGTTATACAACGCTTTATAAACCTGAGTCTGTATGGATTATTATTGGTTTCACTTTATTTTGAGCTGTTCTTGTTTTACATTAAAGTACTGAGAAATATGAATTCATGGCATGTACTTACTATATGATTAGGGTTTGGTTTATAGTTATTTGCATGTAATTACATGTATGCATAATTAATTGTTATTATAATAGTAAGTACATGTAACAAGGAGACTTTAAAGAGATAAACACCTTATAGTATACCAAAAATTGTAGTAAAACAACGACAAAAACCAACAACAATCATACAGCATGACTGTGTTCAGCACTGATAATAATCAGAAGTGTGTGTGGAGCAGTAAATCAGTATATTATTCAGATTTCTGAAGATCATGTGACACTGAAGACTGGAGGAATGATGCTGTTTAAAGGACTATTCCTATATTGACATAGAAAACAACTAGTTAAAATGATAATAATATTTCACAATATTAATGCTTTTACTGTGATTTTGATCCAATAAATGCAGCCTCAATAGGTTTAACAGACCCCATCCTCCTTTAGTGTAACACATTTTGATGAAATATTTACCTCTACCTTGACGTCTTATCTTCATCTTTGGCTAAAGTTAACTTTGATTTTCTATAAAGCTTAATTTTCACAGAAATTAATTTGAGATCAAACAACAATTGGCCGACCCCTGCGGCGTCTCACCGGCCACCTGATGAAAACCCCTGCTCTGTACTATTAATGCTCACCAAGAAATATAGGAGCAAACATGCCACTATTTAAAGCAGCTCATTCCTCAAGTGCTCTGAATGCCAGGTTTGGATTAAAAACAAGAGAACGAGAACAAGATCATTTCAAACAGCACATTAGTGAGAGCAGCAGGAGTCACTAATGAGCTCTACCCGTCATTAAAACACTCACAACTCATCCAGAGACGAGAAGCTAAATCTATCCAAATCCTACACAGCAGAAGTTGTGTGATAATAAATTAAACTGAATTTCATTTAATTTAAATTTAAGTTAAGTAAAAATAAAATAAAATTGCATTTTAAATTTTAAATTAAATTAAATTGCATGGATTTTAATGTAGGGTTGTGTGTGTGTGTGTATATTTTCCTGCTTTCAACATTGTCAGTGGTCCTACTGGATATTTTTAGTGTTCAGCTTTACCAATTTATACAACTAATAAAACATATCCGTGTTATTACTGTTAAAAAAAATCTAATCCTTAAAAATGAATTATATATATATATATATATATTATATTATTATTATTTATTAACATATTTATTTAGTTTAATTTGATAAGACGAAAAAGCCCACACTATATAAACATATTCAGAATAAATAAATAACATAAAAAGCTAATAAAAAAGTAACAAAAGAAAAAAAAAAGAGAATAAAAATTGAAATGTAAAAATAAACCCACACACTTTAATGCTACCTTGTTGACTGTTTCAAACGAGCACAAACTGCACATTAAGGACTGGCCACCCCATGTTTATTTGAGTGAATGGATTATGAAATGAGAGGCAGGGGCGCGTGTGAACTGAACATGGACTGATATTATGCTGATTGGACTAGAGACGTGTTTTCAAGGGTAACATGAGGTTACAGCAGACCCAGAGTCTCCAGTCGGTCCAGTCTGTGATTCCAGAGCTCCAGTGTTTCTCTGCAGAGCATCTCTCTCTCTCTCGCTCGCTCACTCCCCCTCACCACTTCACCAGCCTCCTCCCCAGTGGTTACCATGACAACAGCAGCACTGCACCATTCATGGACTGTAGCTGTAGCCTCTCTCTCTCTCTCTCCTTGTCTGTATCTCTCTGGATTCTCCTCGTGGAAGGAAGACGATCTGCCAGGCTTCCTCTGGAAAGCAACTGGGCTTTAAGGTTTACCCAAGGAATGCTTGTTTCCTGACGCGGTTCCCCCGAGCCGCCTCCCGACCCCCCCTCTGCTCCACCGGAGACGAGCGTGGATGAGCTGGCCGTCGGCGAGAGGATCGCAGGGGCTGTGTGTGTCCGTGGACGGAGAGGGAGGACAGATCTACACCCGCCTGCCAGCCCAATGCGGGGTTTGGGTTGAGCATGGTGAGCGCCCAACCCCACCCTCCACACATCTCCTTACCTAACCTCGCACGCACGCACCTGAAGGCTGAAGGAATGGATGGGTGCCGCGGGAGTGTGGTATGTGTGATTCGATGCTGTCTAGACGAGGGACCTGTGCTGCGATGTTCTCTGCTTTTTCCGGTCTTTGACCCCTCGCCGTCCACCATTTCGAGGGCCACTACGTGATTTGTTAGCTGAATCGCGCCCAGGCAGCTCGGTTTTGCGTTTGTTTGCTTGGTGGTAGAGTCTCGAGAGGCCGCTCTGTTGCTGACGGTTAGTGAAGATTGGGTGCATGTTGAAGCTTCAAACGCAGTTGTTGCATGCTACAGAGTCCCCCGTGCTGCATTTGGATGTTTATGGTAATGCTATGTGTTTCCAAGGTCACGGCAGAGTTTCTGTTTAACGCTCGGAGTTGAATCAAACAGGGTGTGACCTCGAGAAAGACACCATTGTGCCCTTTGAAGTGCACTTATGCGAGAGTGCCTGTTTAGAAAGTGCTGGCGAGCCAGGATGTAAATTCTCATGTCATTCTAAACCCTTGAAGTCAAAATCCAACTTTGGAACACAAAAGGAGATGTTTGGCAGAAGGTTCAAGCTGCTTGTTTCCATGCAGTTAAAGTCAGTGTTGGTTTATGCTGCTTAAACCCTTCTGAATTGGCATTAGCATTCATATCATCCAATATTTACCAACACTTGAGTAAATGGAACGATACTCACTATTAACCAGTTGTTTATAAGCATGCAAGCATTTATTAGTATTAATAAAGCACATGTTCTGCAGGATGATATTAGTCCTACCAACACCCAACTTTTACCTTACTAAATATTATTAAGCAGCAAATTAAGAGTTTATTGAAACAAAAGTCATAGTTCATGATATGTTAATAGCAAGAATTGGACCTTAAAGTAAAGCGTGGCTCAATATTCTCTAAAAAACCTCTTCACACACAGCTGTCAGAACCTGACAATAGTCCACAGGGCAAAAACCCAATTAATGAAGCTTAAAAATTCAATGCAATTCAACTGTTGTTTAAAGTGACACTTTTGTTTGTTTGAATTTGACATTTTTTATTTAATCAAGGCAATTACTTGTTGATTTCTTGTTGAAACGATCAGTTAGCAACATAATAAACTACTATATATATTTCGTTTTATGGGCTGCTTGGTATATTAGTTATTGAAGGCCTTTGGAAGTAAAGATATGTGCCGTATGCAGTAGTTTTACTGCTGTAAGAGAAAGTAGTTCACATACTAACCACAGGAACATACAAATCTAAAAGAGCTCTTAACATCTCAACACAACTAATAACTAACAATAACTACAAAACAGCAAAATACAGCAAAACATCAGAAGCAAGCACGTGCTGCAGTGCATGCTGGGAACTCGTTGTTCAGTTTGTTTTGTAATTGTGTGTGACTGGTTGGAGCAATGTTTCGGATCCAGCATGGGCTTTTATGCAGTTTCAAGCAATGCATGTATTTCTTTGGGACTCTTTTAAAGACTGTTTTAAGCATTCCTTATGTTTAATTGACCATGAGCTCGTAGTTCAGTACTTCAGTACTCCTTCAGTACCAGTGTTAGTTTTGATGTTGATTGTTTGGCAGTATCTCTGGTCTGGGACTAAATGTGATTCAAGTGTTCACGCTTCCTCATATATGTTTGATAAATTTAGTAAGAGGGTTTGGCGTGCTGTCCATGGAGCGGGCCGGGAGAATGGCGGGCTCGAACCCTAGTGAGGGTAAGGACTCGGCGTCCGGCTCGAACTCCGGCTGCCCCCTGGAGTGGAAGTTGTGTTTAGAGGGAGGCAGTAGGGGAGGAGGAGGGTTTGCCAATGGAGAGCTGTGATTTTATAGTGCTTGGAAAGGATTTGATTGGGTGATCGCAACGAGGGGATTGGTTGGCTGATTGCTAACAGCTGCGGGCAATTCGTCCAGCAATTAACTCAAAACTATGTTATTATCAAAACATTTATTTCACTGTGAAATGTCTGCTTCTCTTTCTCTGCCCCCTCTGTACCTTTAGAGGATCTCTGGGTCTGAAGTGTTGAGCATTGCTGTCGTTTAGTGTTAACACAATCAGTAGGAGGCTGGCGCCCAGTGTTTTCAGTCACGTTTAGCTCAAATAGAGAAACACTGAAGCTCTTTTCCAGAACCTACTGAGCTGTCTCGCTGCCTCTGCCTACATAGCCAGCTTCCTTCTAAATCAGCATCCTAACTGTCAGGCAACTCATGCTCTACATGGAAAACCTAGTGCATGTAGAATGTTCCAAATCACTTTACATGCTTTACACTGTCTATGTAGAGTGCTCTAAATCATAAGTGCTTAATGTGAAACACTCTTCACAGACAGTGTTCCAAATCATGAAGAGCGTTCTAAATTACAAGTTCTAAGTATGGGATACTCTGTAGACAGCATAGTGTAGGTAGAGTGCTCTAAATTATAAGCGCTCGATGTGAAGCCTTCTTTACAAACGGTGAATAGAAAGTATAGCATTTCAAATCATGTAGAGTGTATTAAATAGTACTGTATGCTACTGATTTGGAACGCTCTACATAGACTGCTTGTGGATTTAGAAGGCTCTGAACACTCTACATTGACAGTGTGGTGAATGTGACTGGTTCCACAGAAACAGCATACTGCATAGTGTTCCAAATCATGTGCAGTGTTCTAAATTATAATTGCTTGATTGAGCATACACTATATAGACAGTATAGGGCATGTAAAATGTTCTAAATTATGAGTGGCTGATTTGGAACACTACATGGACAGCATAGTGGATGTATTATGATCCAAATCGTTTGAATTTTTCTAAATTATAATTGCTTGATTTAGTATACACTATATTATACGTTCTTGATTTGGAACGCTCTACATAAACAACCAAGTGCATGTACATGGTTCCAAATCACATAAAGTGTTCTGAATAAGTTTGGATTGCCCTACATAGACAGCATCTCTACACACAGCACAGGGAGTGCTCTGCATGAGAGACTCAGTTGAGTTTGTCCACTTTACTATTGAATGAATTATCGGTTTATACTAATTTTATAGCAATTTTCTCAGAGCTCACTGCGGTGCATTGTGGGATTGGCTTCCCTGTGAAGAATGCATTCATCGCTCCCTCGCAGTTTGGCTAAAACAAGATCTCTTGCGCGTCAGCATCATTACGATCAGCTTTCAGCATCAGTGATGCCTTAAAATGCCTCCGTAGGCAGCTGACGAGGGTTTGGAACAGAGAAAGAGGGAGGAAAAATGAAGCCGAGGATTAAAAAGGTTCCCCGAAAACAGACGCAGAGAAACAGAGATGGAGAAGGTGGGAGAAATGGACTGAAAAGAGAGACTGAGTGGGAGCATGAGAAGGACAGCGAGAGAGGGAGGGAGAATTCTGCAGTGTGCCATTAATAGTCTGGATAATGATTTGCTTACAAAACAGAGCCGTGGGATTAACAGTGTGTTGGATCAGCTTCCAGCGGCCAGCATACATGTGTGTTTACGTCCAGAGATGTACTTCTATACACTGTAGATGCACTGCCGATGCCAGTACAGATATCTAGAGAGCATGCTGGCTGATGAAATTCAATGATAGCATATGCAACGCTCACATAATTGAATTTAAATAAGCACTGTCCATTTACACAGCTCTCGATAAAGTTCAGAAGCGACCCGGCGGCCAGATTTTTGCTCACAAATATCCTTTTATGTAAAGGAATTAAAGAAGGATTTAAAGAGATTTTAAAAATGAAAACAGTACATATGCTATGATCTATTGTAAAATGATCAACATAGGAAAAATGCTCACTGGTGTCAGTAACACACAGCTGCTGGTTCAGTACTGTGTTATGACCTCAAAACACTTAGCACATCATTTTTTGATACATGCGTCTCATATGTTTGTGTTTTCTGCTGTAGTAAACTTGCTCAGTAGTGCACCCGGTATTTTCCAGTGATGCTGAATTAAATGTAATGCAATTTAATGCAAATATTTTTATTTTGAAAAATTTGACTTTATCATATGCTAAAAACAGCATATAGTTTTGTGTATCACTGCATTCAAATACAAAACACATAACACGAATCATGTCGATTATAAAAGCTGAATACCTTTTTATTTTTTTTAAATACAGCGCTGGATCATTATTGGTTTGTTTTTGAACATTTGGTCCCGGTTTCACAGACAGGGCTTAGCCTAAGCCAGTTCAATTAGGACATTTCATTATTTTTTGTATACATGCCTTCGAAAAATGCATTGCTGGCGTGCATCTTAAGACAAAACAAAGACATGTTTTAAGATCAGTCAGTGCAGGTTTCTTCTGCTTGAAACAGCTCAGATTTACATTTTAGTCTAGAACTAGAGTTAAGCCTTGTCTGTGAAACCGGGGGTCAATGTTTAGCTACCTCATAAACCTGTTT
>JAUMHI010000053.1:2002076-2019392 GCA_032359435.1 Enteromius unitaeniatus | reverse complement strand
TGCAGAGACTTTAAAATTGGGGTAATATGATCATATTTTCTTGTCCTGGTAAGGACTCTAGCAGCTGCATTTTGGACGATCTGTAGTTTGTTGAATGAGTTGTATCTTCCACAGGAAAGCCATTGATTGTCTGTAGCTCAGTAGTTAGCAAGCAGTCTAGAAAGGAGCGTTTTGCTGTACTTTATATAAACTATAACATGTTAATTATTAGGGATCTAACATTATCGATGGTAATAGGGCTGCAACAATGAAGCGATTAAATCGATTACTAAAAGAGTTCTGAAAACGAAATCCATAATCGATTTGTGTCGCACGACGCGGAGACATTTGACTATTTAAAAAAAAAAAAAAAAACTTTAGTTGAGCTAAGAAAAACTTTTCTTAGTCATTTAGTCTTGTTTCCAGTCCAAATATCCAAAAAATCTTAAGATTACTAGACAAGAAAAACGGCATGAGAAAATGAAGTGATGCTTGAAACCTCTGTTGGCAGATCATTTTGCTTGTTTTCTGACAAACACCTCAAAATTAAGTGAGTGATTGCTCAAAACAAGACATCATTTCTTGTGTCATGCGTCTAGTACATGTATCTTGATTTTAATTTGGACTGAAAACAGGATAAAACTACCAAGTTACAAACATTTTTTTGCAGATATTCTGTGCTTTGTCCCATACAGGTTATTATTGACACACATATTTGTGCGTGTTGTACTTTTTAAAGTTGTTTTATAGCACATGGTCATCTTAAGCCGTGTTTAAATGTGCTGTATAAATGAACCTTACACTTTCTACAGTGATGGTAATGATTGAATGAATAAGCTTCTGTGCAGGGTTCCTCTCATATTCAGCAGAGATGTTTGGATTTCGGGTGATAAATTAAAGCTGACGTGGAGAAAGGTTGCGGTTTCAGCAGTGTTGTTTTGTGATAAGTCTTTCAGCTGAAAACCAAAGATGCACTTTTGGGTGGCAGAATATTCTGTGCATCCCTAGTCTTAATCTAAATTCCATTCACGCTGGTGTTTTAGGAAGCCACAATAATTTGAGTATGATAATAAATGACTGTAATAGCCATATATTGTAGAACAGTTGCACTGTAAAATAAATGAGAAGGTATTTAAGATCAAAAAATATAAGATCGTTTGGTGGGGTTCATTCAAACTGCTGGTGATTTTCTGGAGTGATCCCGTAAAGACATTAGTGAAGTATAACGTCATAATCTAATGAAGGATCTCCACTTCAGCGTGAATGGTGAGGAGCTCCCTGATCGCTGCTTCATTACAGTATATCGTTTTTCATCATAAACATTGATCTTTTTTCAAAACACCTGGGATGTGATTGCGTTCACACAGAAGGCAGTCGGCAGCAAGTACTGAAGAATCATGTTTCGTATGTTAGTGTGTGGAAATAGATGGCTTTCAGTGCGTTCTGGAAGTGAATTGTTCTCACCTGGGATGTAACGGTGGTGTTAGAAGTGTTTTATAGAAAGCAGTAGACGTGTTTCTGCTTGATTCATCCTCAGAACCAGGTGTGATCGCTGACTATGACTTGCTTGTCTGATTTCTTTCAGGTTGAGAAACATTTTAAAGATGTGGAAAGCCAGAAGTCGATGCAGCGCACACAAGCACAGCAAACACAGAAGGACTCGTCTTTATCCTCCTGAGTGGGGGGTATGGCTCATCTGGGGAGGGCAGCACGGGCGTCAAGGGCCTCAGAGCTGGTGTGAGCCAGCGCTCTTCTCCCGCTCGCCGGTGGTCCGAGGGCGGACGCGCCAAGGGCCTAGGGTCTGGAAGATCAAAAGAAACACACACACACACACACACAAAAACATAAAAAAAAAAGCAAAAATGTTTTAAGAAAAAACCACGAGTGAAAAGAGTTCATTCAAAATTAGACTTTATAAAGATAATTTAAAACACCAACCATCAAACCAACCATAGTTTCTTTGACTAACTTACAGTGTCTTATCCCCTCTGCCCCTTCTTCCTCCTCCTGTGTTTCTTCTCAAATAGCTTTTCATATGTTCTTCTCTTACATCCCTCCTTCGCCTTCTATTCCATTTTGTCAAAAAAAAGAAAAAAAAAAAAACCCAAACCAGTCAGAAAAGCTTGTTAGCTTTTACTTTTTATGCTTTTTTTTTTTTTTTTTTTTTTTTTTCTCTTGGCTGTTTATGTTCTGCTATCGTCTGTCTGTTCTGTATTTTAAAGGAAGTGTGACTTCAGATGCCACACGTTACAAAGGACATTTTCTAAAATAAAAGTAACAAAACTTCTGACTGTAATGCTGTACTTTCAGTTGCTTTTTCACAGACATTGAATGAAAAAGGAGTTCAGTACTGGGTTTAAATGTTAAACGCTGCTCTAGTTCAACAGTTGCTTTGCTAAAAACACAGCTCCTAATGGGAGGTTCTTTGATAAATTGAATCAGAAGACCTACATTCAGCATGGCATGCATCTGTTCTGCATTTAAACCAGTATAACATGCGTATCTGGGCGTTGCACTTCTACAAATATGAACCAGAAGTAAAGCCATCTGCAGTTTTATTTTTTTTAAATCACTACACCGGTTGCTGAGATCAACTGCTTTTTCACAGATTAAAAGCCTTCAAGGTGTTCTATCAGAAGTAAAACTTAAAAATAAATGCCCCTGCATGCACCACAAAAAATGAAATGGCTTCTAAATTAAGATATTTATGTCTTTGATTTACGTCTCATTTAGAGTTTTTCTTTTTTATGATGGCTTTTGTTTTCAAACTCTGGAGCGTTGCTAATACTAATTTTGTGCTCTTTAAGCAATTATGATCAGAGAACATACCGCCATTGTTCCATTTATTCCTTAAATTAGGTTTACTCTTTAACCTTCAAGGTTTCTTTCCCCTAATCTCTAGTCAGTGTAGATTATATTCTGTCCATGCCAAAGCAAGCATTTATTCTCTAGTGTCCTGTTTCTCCCTGGAGTATATTTTTAGAAATCGTAAAGGAAATGTGATTCTAGGTGTCCGTGTAATAAGGTTTACTGCTCACATCTCTAGCTGCAGACTTGGCTTAATTACACAAATAGGTTTTCCGTGAACTACGCAGGGTTTGGACTTCCCTCCGCTCTGTTATGGCAGTGTCAAAAAGTCCTGATTGTTCTTTAATAATTAAAGATAAAGGTTGGACTGTTACTGTAACTAATACACATTGTTCCATTCACTCCGCTGGCAGCCGTTTCCATCTCTAAAAGGTTTCTCACCGTGTATGGTGCTCCTCAAGGTTTCTGACGAGATCTGTAAGACTACACGCCCTGCTAATAAATAAATTGACGGACCGTTCAATGAAATATTCATCATGTACCAAGTTCTCCTGTTTCTTGAGTGATGCAGTGTGCTTTGAGGATAAATCAAGTCAGTGTCATAGAGACTAGTGTTGCCTGAGTGATGCTCACCATCCAGGTGTGCTCCTTCAGTGAAGCCAGAACCGAGGTTCTCAAGACTCTTATATGAACATGAATCATCGCTCAACCCATGACTCTTATCCTCATGAAGACTGGGGTAAGTACTATTAGAGCTGTGAGACAGAACCCGATCTCATGAATGTGAGTATATATAGCACGCTAAATAAAATCGCATGACCGGACTGTGGTGTGTTGTATTGCGGGTACGTTCAGTGTAATAATTTTTTACTAATTGTTATGAATTACAATATTCTATTTTAAAAGTGTCTTAAGTAGCTGAAAGTCGTGATTTCTGCATTAGTGTAGGCCTTTCAATGTGCAATCAATATATTGTATAGTACATTTCTTTTGGCCTCAATTTATTCATGTTATTTATAAAAGCCATGAATAATTCTTCATTTTTCTTATAAAAGTTCATAAATCGTCAACTGGTACCATACCATACTTTGCCTTCTGTAACTTAAAGGAAATGATGTCACTTTAGTGCATCAGATCTCATCAATGAGTGAAAAAGTATCTGTGCTCTCTCTCTGAGAAAATATTCGAATCTAAAAGCTTCTTACATTGTGTAGAATGTCAACTCTGTTATCACAACATCAAAAGAAAAACTAAATTTATTACTGATCTCACACTGGGTTATTTAAAGCTCTTTTTATGTTTTCATGTGTTCTTAGCATTTATGCCAGCAAGTGCAGCTTTTGGAAAAAGTAAAACTCAATTCTGCTATACTATTGTCAGCACTGTTACTGTACCTTGGTAACAGAGTTTGACGGTAACAGACTTCGGACAACAAATGTACCTACAATTACAGAATGAGTCTTATTTAACTAATTGATTTTGTTTCTTAGAAAAACGTGTGTCCATAAATCTTGCGTCAACTCTGTTACCAAACCATATTTTGCTTTTAAATTGGTGGAATTATCTGTCAGAAATGAGTAAGTTACAGGAAATGATGTCACGTTCACTCACTGATAAGATCTGAAGCTCTGAAAAGTATCTGCTCTCTCTGAGAAAATATTCCCATCTAAAAGCTTCTTACACCAAGAGTTACTTTATAGAACGTCACCTCTGTTATCATAATATCAAAAGAATAACAGAATTTATTACTGATCTCACACTGGTTTATTTTAATCATGTTTTCATTAGTGTCATGTGTTCTTTGCACTTACTCCAGCAAGTGGAGCTTTTGGGAAAATAAAATTGTCAGTTCTGTTCAAAACATTATTGAGATATTGTTGCAGCTTTATAATATTTCAACAACATAACGTTAGGGCAGTTTTTCTAATAAAACGAAGGTTTTTTGATTTATGACTTATTGTTATTTCTGCACATTGCTTAATTTGTCCGTAACAGAGGTGACAAACAATACCATAAAACAATAAGAAATGTTCAATAAAAATAAAAAAAGGAAGTAATTTGTGTTTGGTAAGCACGGGGTTACTCAATCATGAGATCTTTTCAATGAGTACTATAAATAATGTCTGTTAGTGAGCAGTTTTTTGCTTAACTTTCTCAAATGTTATAGAATCACCCGTATCCACGCGTTTGGGGTTGACTTTGGCGAATAATTTATACCCGCTTTCATGAGAGCGGACTGTCAGGCATGCACATCTGTCCAGGAAGAAAGATGACCAACATAAAAGCGATTAACTGTGTGTGAAATGATAAACGGATTAAAGGATTTCTGGAGCTCTTTATATAATTTGACTTCTCATGCCAAGCTGCAAATCCTGGTAGATTCCAGAGCGAGCTGTCTGAACATCAGTCGAATCTGCTTCTTCTGGGATGTGTAGGAGCTGCTGAAGATGCTCTGGGTCGTGCTGTCCACCGTGTTCCTGGTCGTGAGGAGCTCGAAGCTCTGTCCTCATCAGTGTTCTTGTTATGCGTCGGAGCTGGTGGACTGTCGATCTCGAGGCTTCTCTCACATTCCTCACAGTATTCCTCACGGCGCGTGGCTCCTGGACCTGAGTGGGAACAGGCTGTCGGAGCTGAGGAGCACCTCCTTCACTGGGATATGGGTTCTCCGGGTCCTTCTCCTCTCACAGAGCAGCATGCAGGTGGTGTATCCTAAGGTGCGTTCAGTTTTGATTGTTTTTGGAAATTCATTTTTCTGTCTATAAACTTTTCTGTCTTTATTTATTTATTTGGCATCAATTGTTCCATAAACAACCTGTATCATCCCATTGTACAGATGTATTTAGTTTCTGTTGTAGTGGAAAATTGTTCTTCTACACAAAAATAAAGGTTCCAAAAGGTTGTTGTTGTTATTATTACTCTATTTACTGCAATGCCATAGAACCACTGTTTTGGTTCCCCAATCCACCTTTTACTGAATAGCTCTTAAAAGAAACATGTTCTTTAAACTAAGAAAAATAAACGATTATAAAGACTTTTTCCCCCACTGTAGACCCTTAAAAGTAAAGGTTTCAAAAGGGGGATTGAAATCGAAATCACAGCAGAAGTGGAATGTTTTCTTGGATGTTAAAGGTTCTTTGTGGAACCACTGATCTAAAGAATCTTCATGTTTCACCACTCCAGTGGTGTTTGAAGGCTCTGCACGTAATTACTGATGCGAAATAAATTAATGTCTGCAAGTTGTGTAAACGATTACGGGAACAATTCCTTCAAATCTGACTATATTCCTCTACTTCTGTTCTAGGCTCTTTCCTCTCTGACCTTCCTGGAAAAGTTGGACCTGGCTTACAACGAGCTCCGTTCCCTTCCTCCCGAGTTCTCTCAAGGCTTGACCGCTCTTAAAGATCTCAAGCTTTCCCACAACACTCTGGAACGCCTTGAGTCCCACTCCTTGGAGGACCTAGAAAGCCTCGAGCGATTAGATCTCAGTCACAACCACATTCATGTCATCGAAGACGGTGCGTTTCGAGGCCTCACCATGCTAAGGCACCTTAACCTTGCGTGGAATCAGCTCGCAGTCCTACAAGGAGGTCTTCTCACCATGCAACAGGGTCTTGGAGTTCTTCTCCTGAACCACAACAATATCTCCAAGATTGAAAGCGAAGCTCTGGCTCCTTTACAAACCCTCACCATTCTGAACTTAGAAGCCAACCAGCTGAGAAGCCTGAAGTTCAAGACGTTCTTAAACCTCCAGACGCCCAGCACACACTTGCAGATGTCGGAGAACCCCTGGACCTGCGACTGCGAGCTGCATCGTGTCTTCAGTAAGATCCTTCGCGTCAAGCATCTCCACGTGGATGATTACATGAACATCACGTGCCATTCTCCGCTCTTGCTGGCCGGAGCGTCTCTGGGTCTGATGCACAGTCAGCTGTGTGTGGCAGAAACGGCCACTGTCCTGGTCATCACCGGAACCGTGATGGTCACTGTGGTGGCGGCTTTGGTCATGGCAGAGCGAAAGAGAAAGCAGCAAAAGATGAACCTGGAAAAACAAGGAAGCGATCCTATGCCTTGGGAGCCGCGCAGATGAAGAAAAGGCAACAGTCTAGATTTTACGTTTTTAGTACTCATCTACAGCAGAAATTATTTACTAGTGGGTGCAGGACACTAAAGATGAGTTATATAGAAATATAGCAGAATAAATTAAACGGTGACGCATTACACCCAAACATTCTTAAGACCAGTCAAATTAAAAGGAACACTCTGACCTGAGTGTTTTTCTTTCATTGCTAATGTGATCTTTTTCCACCACAGACTGAACTAAATGAAGCACTGTTTGGTGATTGGTCAAGTTAAACTGGTTTTAATTGTGTTCTTCAATTTAACACCTGACAGCTATTTAAAACAATTCATTACATACCTTTCTATCAAAGTTATCTGACATCATCAAGATGAGTTTGTTCTGACACGGTTTCACAGAGTTCATGCCGTATTTTATTACCGTTTTCTAAACTATAGTGAATAAACTGTGATTATAGTGTGAGAAAAGTGTCTGAATAGGTTTGGTTTGACTGTATGCTCACTTCAACATGAAATCAAAACAGAATGCTTTCCCAGTGCACCCTACTGGACTTATTTTCAATGGTTCATTGGACATTCTTCCTAAGGGGAAAAAAAATCATAAAAACAAGAGATGATGAATTTTTGTAGGCCAAAACCTGGAAGAAGCATTTCAGCACTTATGATCCTATAAAGCATATTTTCATGTTTTATAATGTAAAATCAGTTACGCTGCTCCATGATTTTTTACATCTTTTTTTAAAGCTTGCAAGCGGTGTTGGAGGTAGCACATAAGTGATGTAATCAGACTACTTTAAGTCACTAGTAAAGTAATGCATTACTTTTTTAATTCAGAAGCAAGTGACTGAGTTACTTTTTCAAATAAACTTCAGTTACTTTGATTCTCAGCTCTGGGGTTGCCATGTTGAGAGAAATCAGAGCGTTGTGTGTGAACATCTTACTGTAGTTCTACACTAATAATCAACATGTATTTACTCATCACACCTGCACTTCATTTTCAATCCTGTGAATATGAATTGTACGTTGCATGTGAGCTCTGTCTTTTGTTAATTGTTTAGTTAAAGTCCTGCTGAAGGAAACTAGCCTGGAGTTAGTGTTTCAGTGGACAGTGTTTGGTTTGATCTCTGAGTGACGCAGGAAAAGCCACCGAGAAGGTTTCTTTACTTTCTGCAACTCAATCCCTGAGCTCTGAAGACGCTCTTCTTCTGTCTTTAAGAGAATGTACAAATGTGTGCTTTGAGATCCTGGACCATCATTTTCTTTGCAATCAGTTTAGAGAACTTACATCTATCTATAAAATAATCAATAGATATTGTAGGTTCCTTACAAAAATGTTTTAATTGGCATTGTGATGCTTTTCTTGAAGTCTTATACGGAATGCAAACTGAATAGAAGCAGCAAACAATGCAATGGCATTTAAATTGTGTAACATGAGGAAAAATCCCACTTTACTACACACCTTAAAGGAATAGTTCACCCAAAAATGAAACCTGTCATCGTTTCCTCACCCTGGAGTAGTTCCAGACCTGTATGAATTTATTTTTGTTCTTTTCATTTTTGGATGAACTGACAATAATGTGTTTCCAAGTGCCCCATAAATTCATCATTCAACTTTAATTGAACTTTGAAGACTCATAGTCGTTCTTAATTATTAAATAATGCATAACAAAAGAAATGTAAACAGTCTTGTGCTTGCGATGGCAGATTCCAGAGCAAGCTGGGAATTGTAGTCCACCTGGTTGGGTGCGAGAGCTCCTGAGACACAGCTGCTGTTATACCCCTCCGTCTTCAGCTGTCTGTGGCTAGAATCAGCACGGCTCCGAAGATGCCCACGTTCTGCCCGATCAGCTTCATCTGGTTCCAGAACTCCACGTGACAGCTGCGGTGCCAGTAGCCCATGTTTCCGTCGATGAAGAGCACGATCAGAGGTAAGAGGACGGCCAGGATCTGAGAAGCCACTCGCACATAGCAGCCCGAGAGATAAGAGAGCGCTAACACCCCGAACACAAGCACCAGCAGCTGGACCGTGAGCTCACCGCCAGGGATATGGTCCAGATACGCCAGCCGGTCCTCCTTACTGTGCTGGAGAGAGTACACCTGCAGGACGAAGAACAGCACTGCTGTCACTACAGAGCTGCGAGAAAACACAGCTACATCTGAAAGTGCTTTGTGTATAAACTTCATCTGAAGTTGAACATTAGCATATTTCCCACCCACTTGTGGAAAATGCAGATTCATTCTTCACCACTAGGTGTCTCTTTATGTCAAATATCTGTTTCCACGGTAACGCTTTATCAGACATGACTAGATAAACATGAGACCATCCGACCAATCCCTGCAGACTAGAGTCACACAGAGGAGGGGTTTGGAAACATCAGTCGTTTGAGAGTCGTTGAGAAAGTCAGGTAAAAAAATGCGTATTAAACAGACGATGAATTATGTGTTGGACTTTGCATGCATGTCAAGCTGTTGTTGAAGACTCCTATAACCAAAATATGAACGTGTCATAACTCACGATAGAAGCACTTCAAATATTGTTCCTAAAAAGCTGTGAATCTATCTTTTCCAGCATTACTACTGCTAATAGTAAATATGAATAAATCTTTATTTTTAAAGGAATAACATCACTTGTTTTCTGTTGTGCAGCACTTTGTTTGCCCAAATAAATAAAAGGGTTTAATTTCAGTCGATTAGGATAAATTGTAATATGCAGAAAATGTTCTATGCCTTTATTTGAATACCAGAAAAATGTATAAGAATTATTGGTGTGAAATATATATATATATATATATATATATTTTTTTTTTTATTTGTTTGCTATTTTTCCCAATAAAAGGATTATGCCGAGATACTAGCAGTCCTATTTAATTCTTATAAGGTGTAAGAAGGTATGTGCTATGACCTGACGTGGACGCACTCACCATACAGATCAAGTAGATGCCGATGAAGACCTGTCCGGTGGACTGAAGTGAGCGTGTGCGGGGCTTCTGTCGGTACACCTCTCCTGCTCCGCTGGCCAGCACCAGAAAGCCTCCGATGATGGCCATGGCCCTGGAGTACATCCTCACCTGCAGCGGTCAGCAGAGAGAGCAGGAGTCAATCTACATTCCAGCGCTGTATCAGGATCAGAGCAGTTATATAACACTATCCCCCAGTTTCACAGACAAGCCTTAAGCTAGTCCCAGACTAAATTGCATGTTTGAGCTGTCTCAGATGAAAAAAATCTAATAATATCTTAAAACATGTCCGTGTTAAGATGCACACTTGTAATATTTTCTTATAAGGCATTTTTGTAAAAGTTGCTTAAATATCGTAGTTTAACTAAATCCTAGTCCTGGCTTAAACTAAACCCTGTTTGTGAAACCGGGGCTATATCACAGATGCTAATCCCCCGGACAGACGCGTTATGAAGAATGGATTTGTATGAGCAGTGAACTGTGAAGAGCGTAATTAGATCAAATACATGCATAGCTTAATTTACATGTTAGAAGAAAGCTGTTAACCTATTGTGTGAGTGTTGTATTGGAACACTTCTGGTTGTATTGTCCTGAAGTCAGTGGGTTTTGGTGAAGAGTTTACCATCAGGTGAACAAGTATTTCTTCATCATGCTAAATACAGCATCTACTCGCTGGTCACCTCCACAGCCTAACCCAAACTATTCTAGCTCATGCATTTAGATGTAGACCTTTCAAATTCAGTCTTAAAAATAAAGGTTCTTCACAGCAAGGCCACTTTTGGTTCCATGAAGGATAATCTAGTAAAAGGTTCCTTAAAGGCTCCAGCTAGATTTTTACTTCTGGCAAAACATAAGTGAATCATTTTTGACTGTCCTTTACCCCCTAGTAAGAAATATCAAAATGACATCTCATGCCTGAATTTTTGGTTTAACTGTACATGCAAAAGCCTAAAACTACTTTAAAACTAAAACTACGGCAAAGCACAAGTTCTGTTTGGTGCCACACGGAGACACAGACATTAGACTTCAATTTGTGGACAGATGGAGTCAAACCTTCAGCCAGTCTCCATAATGGACCTGTCCGCCCGCGTAGGACACGTAAGAGCTGAGGGCCAGGTGAAGCGCAGCGGCCAGAGAGAACCACCTTCTCTTCACCCCGAACGACATGAAGCTGGCACACAACACCGCAGCTCCTAAATCACAGTACAGGTAAGGCACCTGGATGTCTGGCTTCCTACAAACACAACACACAGCTGTTTAAGACACACTCAAGAGCTGGCCAACTCCTTTCTGTGTTCTCTGAGTGAAAGGTGGCTGTCGCTTGAAGCGTGTTGATGCTGAGTCTCAATGATCTTTTGTTACATTGTTGCATGTCACGTGTGTTTACCGCTTGACATCCGCGCGCTCCGCGAACAGCATCAGCATACTGAAGCAGTTCCAGAAGCCGAACCGAGTCAGGATAAAAGCTCCGAACTGAGAGAAGAACCGCAGCGCTTTTTTGCTGGTAGCGGCAGCCATGTCTCCGGACAGCGGAAGTACATCTCCTCCTTCCTAGGGATCGCGAACGAGTCGTTCTTTTGAGTCGATTCTTTTGAATGAATCAGAAGAGTGATTCGTCTTCCTGGGACGCAAAGAAGTGATGCAAGTATTGTTCACTATTACACTTAAGTTCGAAACGACTTTTTGTTGAACATTTTACAATTTTAATTCATAGAAAAAAATAAAACAGGAGAAAAATGAAATAATAATATAAAAATAATAATGTATAATATGTGTAAGAATGGGTAATAATATAAAAACAAAATAAGGATATAAAAATATCAAATAAATATGTTTTGTTGTTGTTGTTGGTGTAGCTCATTCAAATAGTGTTTAATACTGTCTGTAGTTCAATCAACAAAAGCAATTCTAGTAAACTTGTATTGAAATTTGAAATGTATATATATAAGCGTTTTCATCTTTTTAGATTATTTAGTAAAAACAATACAAAAATGTTCATATTCCTGCAAAATGAGAGGTCTTGAATACTGAATATTTTATTGCCTATTTCACGACACAATATAACTGAATTATAACATAGTTCCAATAATATATAAGATTTGACAAAGTAACTATTTCTCTCTGAAACACTCCACGTAAAGACGTCCTACAAATCGCGAATCAATTATTTGAGCTGATTCATTTAAACGAACCGGATCTTGGAAGTGATTCTTCTGTGGATTGCACTGACAGTAGTCTCTTGTGGGACACGAGGGGGCCTCAGAGAGATAGATTCAAAGAACCTGTGGAGGGTTTCAGCAGATTAACTGGTTAGCTCCAAGTTAGTCCAGTTTGACCCAGAAATCTAGTTACTCTAGTTACACTGCTGTGATCGGTCCACCCAGAAGATTGTTTTTTAAAAGTTACATCAAGACAGTTCAGTGAAAACCTAAGAATGCACTGAAAAGTTAATCTTAGTAATATAACACTGTGGAAATATGTATTTTTGATAACCCCAAGTGATGTGTAATAAAGGAACTGATCTGAATACACTAAGAAAGCTGTAGTATAAACACTAGAGTGATTAATGATGAAGAGTGAAGCTCTGGAGAGAGGAGTCCTGCTGCTAATATCAAGCTATATGCTGCTTTCAGTCTTTTCAGAGCTGGAAATAAAGCAAATATTACAAGAAAATACTATTTCAGTCTTTCTGCTTCAAAATTTCATGTTCATTTCTGTGTTATTTGCTGTTTCTTTTTCTTGTTTCGGTCTTCTTTTTTTATGAAATCTACTAGAAATTATTACAAAGTACATTTTTAGTGTGTAAGTTTAAAACAATTTTCTACATTTCATAAATAGTTACAAAGAAATAGCAAGAACCACATAGAAATACCAAAATAATATGCTCTTGTAAAACACTTTTCATTTACAAGTGTGGGAAAAAAAAACTAGTCATTTAGATCTGTATTACATCTCTCCTGATTTAAGATAGTATATGGTAATAAAGTACATGCATTTCATATAAATCTTAAAAAAGTCATGGGTGAGCAAACAGAAAACAACGAAATAAATGGAATTTAATGCATAGAAATATGTAAAAATGTCCTTTAAAAAAATTATGTAAATCCCCTTTTCTAAAAAACATCTGATAATGTTTTATTGATTTCTCCACAGCCATGAGTATGCTTTTAATAAAAGTGCGAGAGAATCACTTTTAAAAACTACTGATGTGTATATTTTAGGTATTTAAATGCATTGCAGTAATATTGATTGCCATTAAAGAGTGTAATGTAATGTTTTCAATGACTTTTGTGAAAATAAAATGTTAAAATGTGAGTCAAATAATTCGTCAGCATTCAGTGTGTTGATGAACTGTTGTTCCACTCAGAGATCTCTGTGCATGATGGTCATTAATGTTTCTCAGACTGACCCAGGACTCTCAGTAAAGAACAGCTCTGTATTAAACTCTTGCTGTTTGACGTAGGTGCAGTCAGAAACTCCTCGTCACAGTGACGCTGTGAAGACACTGACCGGGAATCAAGGTCTCTGCTGATAATCCTGACCCAGATCCAGAGAAACCGGATTACCCAGAGTTCATGAGTGGAAACAGATATCAGTCCGTTCAAGCCTGCTCCTCTAAAACAGCTGTTTACACCTGGACTTAATCATCAGATAATAGTCTTGTTTTTCCAACATGGTGAAGGTAGGAAAGCATTTCGCTTATTAAGCAGATCGTGGAAGAGTAATCCAGCACTGAGCGGTTTATTGTGTCATGATGCTGTGGATGACGGCCAGACGGACTGAACCTGAGCTCAGAAACACTCCAGAACACAAGACGACATTCAGTCATGTGCTTCAAACACACACACACAGCAGGTTCATCACACACTCTCTCAGAAATAAAGGTACAAGAGCTGTCACTGAGGCGGTACCTTTACAAAAGATACATGTTTGTACCTAAACAGTCCATTTTGGGACCTTAAAGGTGTATATTAGAACCTAAAGAGAACATATTTGAGCCTAATAGGTACAAAAGTGTACCTTTTGAAAAGATACCGGCCCTGTGACAGCTCTTCTACCTTTATTTCTGAGAATGTAATTAAAAAGAGAGAGATTTTAAGCTTTTCACATCCGTTTCTGTATTTTGAGCATGGTTACTCCAGGCCTCAGAGTCACATGATCTTCAGAAATCATCATAATATACTGATTGACTGCTCAACACACACTTCTGATTATTAGTAATGCTGAACACTGTTGTGCTGCTCAATATTTTTGTGGAAGCTGTGATGTATTTTCTTTTTCAGGATTCACAGAACATTCAAAAGAACAGCATTTATTATAGAAAGTTTTGTAAAATGATAAATGCCTTTACAGTAACTTTTGATCCTTTTAGAAGCTGTTGTTGTTGTTGTGAAATGAATACTTTTATTCAGCAACAACAACAAAACCGTACTGATCCCAGACATTTAAACGGTATGTTTAAAGGCAGGACAGTAAGACGTGTAAGACTTGAGTATTTAAGCGACTCTCACATGCTTGAGATATATCCAGATCACACTGGGGTTGACAGATCCTTTCTAAAAGCCACTGATGATAGTTGACAGAGCATGACTTCAGGGACGTTCTGCCGTGTTTCAGTGTTGTTTAGAGGTGACCCTTCGTGGCTGTCCTATTAGCTCTGATTGGCCTAATGAGATCAGGACAGACTGATGACATCAGAGCACAATCCCCGCCGAAGGAGGAGAGAAATAGAGGAGAAGAGGCGGAGATCAGAGGAACGGAGCTGATGATCTCTTCTCTGACGGCGTCCAGCCCCGGTCAGCAGGTAAAGCAGCTCTTCCGTGTGTGTTTGCTCAGAATATAGAAAATGTGTGTTGAATTTAGAATGAAGAACTATACTAAAAAACTTCTCCTGAAACAACCAGGAGTTCTTTTGTGATATCACTAAAAAAAAAGATAACTGAATTTACTAAAACATATGTTAAAGTGAGTGGTTGCATTCAGTTTATTTTATCTACATTTAAATAAACAAATGTAGCTGACTGACAGCATGTTTTATTATTCAATAGAACTAAAATAAATTGTTTTCAACCATTTACCATCAAATAATTTAGTATTATTTTTTCAGTGAAAAACACTTGACATAAAAGCAATTTATTGAGCAGAAACTGGCTGTAAATTTCCCTAATTATTACACAGGCAACTGCACTGAAAAAAAATCTCTTTTTATTTTTAAAGGCGAGTTAGTTTAGCTACGTTTAAAAACAAAAATATTGAGTTAGTAACTGAATTTGTTTATTTAAATCTAACTCAAGTAAATCGATTTCAATCACTTACATTAAAAAGATTTAGTCAAGTTATTTTTTTTTAGTGTAATGCAATTAATAAGGATAGCACTTTAATGAAAACACATTTTTTTTGTAACAGAATAATAATCTTTATTAACAAATTTGGAAATATTTTTTAAAATGTAGTTTTCAGTAATTTGCACAGCTTTTTGATATTTATTTGTTATAAAAGTTTATTGGGAACATTGCATATTGTTTTGATGAGCATTTCTAAGCTTTTACTGTAGTTATATAAACTCCTTTTAACAGCACAGTGATAAATGGTTACCTAAAAACATCACATTATTTGGTTATTTCCTTTTTTAATTAAAATTTCTCATCTTTGTGTAATCTATTTGATTTGATTTGTTATAAAGCGTTGTTCACGAGTTTCACATGTGTCTGGACAGGCAGGATGGCTCGGGACATGTCAGATAAAGACATCTTAAAGATGGAGCTGGATCAGCTGAAGCTGGAAGTGAGCACTCCTCGGACTGCGGTGAGAAAAAAAACCTATCCTCTGGGAACATTATACTAGTTTTGGTTCCCATTGACTTCCATTGTAATCTCTGTATAATAAAGCTATTATAACTTTGTTTTCTTCAAATATCATCTTCTATGTTTTGGGATGTTATATGAGTGTGATGACACATCTCTCGTGACTCTTCTCTTCTTCTCAGGTCTCAACAACAGCTCCAGAGATCATAGCGTTTGTGGAAGGCTTGTCTGCTGAAGACCCGCTGGTCAAAGGCGTCCCGGAAGACAAGAACCCATTTAAGGAGAAGGGTGGATGTATTATTACGTAGCTGTGGCCCTGGAGGCACCAGGGCTTTGTTCAATAACTGATTTTGTATAAAACATCTATGTTTGTACTAGAAACTAGGCTTTTTTTAGCAACCGCTTTAGTTTTGTCTACTCTACAGAGGAAGCCCTCATGTCATTCAGTAATATGATGTTACCAGTCTCTTTTTAAAATAAACTCATTAGCAATTAAATCAAATGTCTTACTGCTTGTGTGAAACAGTGAGTGGACACGGAAGTAAAGTGCTTTCACGCTCTCATCTCTCCAAACATGCATGGCTTTTCTTCTTCAGCTTTGCTCATGCAATGAAAAATAAAACCAACTGCTGGAGATGGACTCAAGAAATGTGCAAATGTACCCCAAACCTGCTCAGTGATGAAGATTTCATCTGATGCTGGTATTAAAAAGCTCCGGGAAGCCTGTTATCTTTCATTAGTGCTGTGTGTGTGTGTGTGTGTGGGCTCCTGTGATAACCAGATTTGTGTCAGGCCTCTCTGTCTTCTTGTGTTTCTAGAAGTTAAGCTCATTCTCTGATCCTCATCTCAGGATTCAGCTTTTCATCCTCTAAGCTCCTTTTCCAGCTCTGACCCACGGCTCTCTCTCTCTCTAGCTCCTGATTACAGCGTTTCTTCTTTTTTCAAAACTTTACACACAAATCCAGAATTGCACACACAAAATGCAAAATACATCACATCTCTGAATACCTCACAGTATCACAAACACATCTCACAAGCAAGCTTTTGTCTCACTTTATTATTGGAAGTGTTAAATTAATTGGCAAAGCAAGAGTGAATACTAGAATACTCTACACTGAATGAAAGAAAAACACAAGCATGTGCGGATGATGTGTGTTTATAGGCCTGAAGAATGACTTATAAAGTTATGAAAAAAGCAGTTATTTCTTGGAACATTCCATTTTGTGGTTTTGCAGATATTATGAGAAGGTTTTGAGTCTTCTGAGGACGTTCTGAAGAAAGTGTGGGAACATTACACAACAGCTATTTGCTTATATACTGTGCCATTAATAATGTACACATATTTTGGTCATAGCTTTGAGGAAATCTTTGATTAAGATTGAGAGCGTTCACAGTTAATACTGATTTGACGAGATGTGATGATAAAAAAAATATTTTCTTTCACATTATTTGAATGTATCTAAAAGAGAAGAAAGGTGTGTAAAAAAAGAAAATAACACTGAGGGAAAATTTCTATTTTTTATAATAACATAGGTCTGTAACAAATTTGTGTGTGTGTGAACCTGGTATTTATCACGTTATGAGGACCAATTGTCTCCACAAAGATAGGAATAGCAGTAAATGTTGATCTTGTGGGACATTAGTTAGGTCTCCGTGAGGAAACAAGCTTCTAAATCACACAGAATGAAGTG
>JAUMHI010000053.1:1964405-2001976 GCA_032359435.1 Enteromius unitaeniatus | reverse complement strand
AATACCACATACAGTCTGTACAGTAGAAACACCATTACACCTATGACCCCAGAACACATGGACACACTACATGAGTGAGAGCTTGTTGCATAAATGTAAAACCCAAGCTGACTGATTGTAGTTACTTTAATTTCGGCCTGATGATGTATGTCTGTCATAAAGTCATAAACACAGCGCACATACAAAGAAGTTTTTGTCTTATCTTAATTATGTTATCTGCTCATGATAACTTAAAGAATAAAGTTCCACACTGTTGCTTAATCTTACAAGATAAAAACAAAAATCAGAGACGTGAAGATTAAGTCTTTTTCCGAACACAGCATTGAGTAACAGTTCTCCTTTATTAAATCTGAGGTGCTTGATGAACGTTTGGAGTTTCTTCAGTGAATATAAATGTGTGTGTGTTATTTCACACAGATAAGATACTCTACACATACTAATTCCCTATGTATGTTTTTCTTTAACATAAATGTTTAGTGGGGTATGAGGGTTAATGCTTGTATTAAATATTACAGCTCTTATCTCGACCGTGTTGCTTCACCACAAACTCATTCTCTGAGACCTTTGCTCCTTGCTTGTATATAAAGCCAGACGTTCATCGAGCGTTCCTGCAGAAGACACGCACGCTCTGGATCCAGCTTCAGCTTCCTACGAGAAGTCCAGGTCTGAGCAGAGCGTTGTGAGAGGATGTGGCTGCTGGTGTTTTTGCTGTTTGTGCTGATCTGGGCCGGAGGAACGCTCTGGTTTCTGATGAGAAAGCCTAGTCCGTTTTCAGTGGATTCTCTGAGGCCTGCAGGACCTTTAGAGCTGGACCAGAAGACGAGAGACAGAGTGCTCAAACAAGGTGAATCGCCAGACTTCTTTAGATGCTTAAATGCTTCTTTGACCTCCGAGTGACCCGAGAGTGTTTTAAGCCTGTTCTGCTAATCTGCAGCTTTTTAAAGCAAATGGACAATCTGATGTGAGCTAATCTTCCAGCACATATGACATCGTTTAAAAAACATCAGAGACATCCTGAAGAACACAGCCTTCTTGATAAGTGCAAACACAGAGAAGTGTTAATAGTCTCCATTGCAACCTTTTCTTCTCCACTGAGAATATTTCCAAGTCAAATGTCTGAGGATTTATTCCAATCATTGTCGTTTACAATATCCTGTGATATTACGTTATTAATATTCATATTAAGTTATTGTCCCTCACATCAGTGTTCATATCATCTGAAAAAAGAGGACGTCAGTGTTTGTGATTATTATTATTATTATTATTATGAGCATGGATAAATAATTAATTTATTATATAAGCATTTATAATAAACATAACTGCTTGTATGGTGAAGCAAAATTGTTACATTTATAAAAATCCAAAACAAAAAAACTATGAAATAAATACAGAAATAATATATGATTTAAGTGTGAACTGAATGTAATGTTCAGACACTTTAATGCATGTTATTTAAAATTAAATTAACATTTTTTTTAAATTCATATGCAGTTAGTTTACGTTCTTTTTTGTTTTGTTTGACACACTTAAGATTTAAGCAAACTTGTATAATTCTGTTTATAGTAAACTCACTTCTGCTGAAACTCATGTCATAATCAGCTGCAATCCAGGCCTACCATATATATATATATATTAATGTAATACTAAATAACCCACCAAAGTTAAATGAATGCATATGTGCATATCCTTTATTACTTTAGAAATTAGGCACATGTAAACTGTTTAAGGTAATCTAATTATGTAAAGTCTTGTCAATCCAATTGTAAAACAATTAAGATGTGTGTCAATGGCCATGCTGGTATCCTAATTAGATTAGATGACTGTGATAACACTTGTAGAGCTTTTCGACAGATAATGCTGTATTTAATCATATTTTGTGTCCATAAGAACTCCTTATCAGGCATTTCCATAATATTCCAACCTTTCAGGTTCACTCCCAGATCTCTCGCTGTGTTTCTGCTGAGTGACATATAAATATACTTGTGTCTGAAACACTTTTATTTCATGCTAAGTATACTACAAATACATCTATGTACACAAAATACTGCAATTATACTCTTAGTTTACTAATTTTTTGTCTACTGATTTTGAGCTTAATGTACTTTAATTATGGTGAAGTAGAGCTGAATAATACTTAATAAATTACGTTTATTTGTTTGTGCTAAAGTGTAAGTATTGCAACACTTTAGGTACACTTTAAATATCTTGCATTTAAAGACAGATATTACTGAAAGATCAAACAATACTCTTCAAAAGTGACACTAACATTTTAGAATTAATATTAAAGTGAAAAGTTCATATTTTGGTGTTGGGAATCTCCAACAGCAGGTTGACATGCATTCAAGGTCAAAAAACACTTTCATTTTCTTATAATATGCATTTATTTTTTACCTTATTTGTTGAACGGCTCCAAAACTATTGATATTTATATAACTCCTCCTTTACGTGACTCTAATCTCCAGTGATTGATGGATTTCACCTAGAGGTGAAGAATGGATTTACTTTTTCATTTAGACCAAAGAGAAAAGATCTACAAGTAGGCAGGGAATATGCTAATATTTCATTTTGACGTCAACATCAAACGACTCTGAATTCGTTTTAAAAATGACTCGTTTCAGTGATTCAGAATCGACTCTTTCATTCAATAGAGCTGTGTTACACACTGCATGAAAGATCATTTTCAGAAATACATTATAGGAGCACTTTAAGAAAAGTGAATTGAGCACAACTACAGTAGTATTAGTAAGTTATCTTTCTGTAGGGTGATATCAGGTAAAAAGGGACATTTAAGGTTCACTGCAAAGCATTTCCAACTGTTGTCATAACTGTGCTTGACAAGTAACCGGTGATTTGATGAGTTTATGGTAAATAAATAAATAATTCAAATCAAGACTGCACCAAAAAGCTGCATGGTAAGTAGCCTGGCATACCACATCTAACTAAACCATTATAAGGATGATAACTCTATAAACAAACAAACATGGACATAAAAACATTATGCATAATATATGTCTTGATGGCATAAATCAGAAAATAAATCGCACCCACAAAAACATACACACCCACCATGACCCCCCCCCCCCAACAGTAATAATGGTGGTAAATATTTTATTCACAGTAAGTATGGCAAATGAGAAGGAAGCGAGAGGAGAGGAGAGAGGGAGAAGGAAAGAGAGAGGAAGTGAGAGGAGGAAAAAGGATGAGAGAGGAGACAGGAAGTGAGAGAACAGGTGAGGAGAAAGGCATGCAGAGGAAATGACAGGAGACAGAAAGAGAGAAAAGAGAGGAGAAGCAAGGACCAGAGAAAAGGATACAAAGATAAAACAGGGAGATAAAGGAAGGCCAAACTACAATCTGTGGAAAGAGGATGAAAGTTTTTGATGAAAAGTTTTATCAGAAATGACTGGTTTCTATTGCATTTTAAATGGCCCACTTTACCTGAACACTGCTCAGCTACAACATGTGCAACAACCGATGTTTTAAAAGTTATAGCGCCTAACCAATAATCATTTATTCAATTAATTCAGCCTATCTATGTTGAAAACATACCATGTTAAAGATACAAACACAAATCAGTCTCTAAGTGCTTTTTTGGAGCTTTACTATGTGATTTACCAAAAAGTGGCCCAATTTACCTGATGTCACCCTAAATATGTTAATAGATTTGAACCATACTATTACTTTTCAGTATGGACTGCTGCTCTGAATGAGGGTTTTTGCTCGTTTTTCTGAAACAGTAAAACACAGTTGCTGCGTGTATTTCCAGGATTTACCAGGGAGAGGATTCCAGAGAATCTGGATGCGGTGGTGATCGGCAGCGGGATCGGAGGAATGACGGCTGCGGCGACGATGGCTAAAGCAGGGAAAAGAGTCCTGGTTCTGGAGCAACACGACGTGTCCGGAGGATGCTGTCACACCTTCACAGAGAAGGGCTTCGAGTTCGACGTAGGTCTGTACCGCTCCTGACCAGAGAAAGAGTTCACCCAAAACTACAATTAATGTGTTCACCCGCAGGCCATCCCAGATCATCAGGTCTGGAGAAATGTGTCTCAGTAATGGAAGTGAATGGGTGCCGTCAGAATGAGATTCTGATAAAAGCATCAGAATAATCCACAGCACTCCAGTCCATCAGTTAACATCAAATCTGAGCTATATCCGTAACCCACTTTTACAAACTAGTCCTAGGTTTTTCGCCCGATCAGATCCAAACCACTGCAGAAATAATCTAGATTAATAAATATCAAAAGAAGTTGAATTTTGTCCTTTGGTTAGCTATCATGGGCTCAATTATTAACGGACGTGGCTGCACGAACCAAAAAGCCTATAAAACACAAACTAAAACTCTTTGAAAACTTGATGAAACTTGGTGAAAACAAGTGTCACATGACTCTTAACAATTATACCCAGTTTCATGTAGATTGGACCACTATAAAAGTGCCTCAAAACACAGTATTTCCTTAGAAAATGACCTCAAACTTTAGAACATGTTCATGTATTCACACAAACATTAAATCTTTATATCATATGATAAATCTGCTCTTTCTGAACAACTTTGCCCCAAGAATCATTGCTGTCAATCAAACCATTCATAGTCACAAAAATGTTAAAAACCTATTTTTTTCAAACTAGTCTCAGGTTTGTCGCTCAATCTGGATCAAACCAATACAGACTCTCTAGATTAATAGCTATTAAAAAAAGATTGAATTACTATGGTTAGCCATTATAGGGTCATTTAAAAAGGTTAGCGTGTGACTGTGTTTGTAATAGTTTAACCATTTAATTTCTGTGTGTGTGTGTATCTGTGAGGCTGTTGTCCACTTTCGATGTGCTTCAGTGTCAGCCATGCATTCAGGTTGCCTTATACGACCTCAAAGGACTCAAACATGCTCTAAAATTGTAGCTTGCATTATTTGCATTAGAAAGGAATAAAATGTGGTTTATAAACCAGTGCAACTCACCTGTGATGCAATATTTGATTTCTGTGTTAGTGAGGTAAAGGCTGCGTGGGTGTCTTGTTTCGTGAAGCTTCAGTATCAAATAGTCTAGGTGCTTAAATCTAGCTTGTATAATTCTACAGGACTCCACTACTTCGGTCAGCTGCATGAAAATGGCCTGCTGAAGGTCGCTTTTGACCAAATCACAGAGGGTCAGATGGAGTTTGTGGAGCTGCCACAGCATTTCGACAGCATCGTGATTGACGACGGGAAACGGAGAGACTACGCCATCTTGAGTGGCAAGACTGAGATGGAGCAGAACCTGAAGAAGTACTTTCCTGATGATGTCAAAGCTGTGGAGGAGTTCTTCAAGATCATGAAGGTAGATCTCATCTATCTTGTACTTGTAACTCGTACTTCTATCATTTAAAAAAAAAAAAAATAATAATGAAATGATAAATTAAATAAATAATTAAATGAAATTAAAAATGTTATAAAAATAAATTAAATATGAAATTAAATTATAAATGAAATGAAAAAGGAATGAAATGAGATTAAATTAAATTACATATAAAAAAATAAAATAGAACAAACCCCTTACGCTCATTATTCCCGTCACAGTGTCCTTCTCTTCTGCTCGGTGTTGTCCTCAGGTCACAGCCAGGAAGGTTCCTTTTCTGGCCATCCTAAAGCTGATTCCTCTTTGGTTAGCTCTGTTTCTGCTCAAAAGTGGCATCGCTGACTTCTGCTCATCCATCTTTCGTCTTTCAGGCCTCAATGCCACAGAGGTCAACAACAGACTGACCAGCAACAAGGACTTGCACATGATCTTCTCATATTACTTCTACGGTGAGGCTTTTCTTATGATGCAATACAAATCAAATGATCTATTTCACCATGTGATGAGAAACAAATGTAATGCTGTTTTCTCCAGGCATTCCTCCTAAAGACTCCAGCTGTATGATCAATGCTCTGATGCTGCATCACTTCAAGCGAGGAGCGTATTACCCTAAAGGAGGCGCTAGTGAGATCCCCTTCCACATCACTAGAGTCATTCAGAAACACGGGGGCAGCGTTCTGGTCCGAGCTCCGGTCAGCCGCATCCTGGTCGACTGCAATGGAGCTGCTTACGGTCAGTCAGATTAAAACTGCAGTAATGGCCGAAGTGATTCAAATACTAGTATTCCCAGCAGCTAAAAATGGTCAGCTGTAATCTTTTGCTGTAGTGTGTCAGTAGGAAATATTATTTTACATTTCCAAACATTCATCTGATCATCATCAGTCTGTCTGGCATGAAGAAACAGAACAAAGACTCAGTCCAGAAGAACTGTGTCTCCGAGACGCTTCAAGAAAGATACCTACAAAGCCAACCCAGTCCCATGAATTCTACGAGGTGGCTAATTTCATACAAATCTGGACTGAGTCTGTCTCAGTTTGTTCTTTTGACAGACTGATGATGATCGGATCAGATCTCAAACATCTCACTGGATTATTAAACGAATGTTTCCTACGGACGCACTACAACAGAAGAAACCATGTTGAACCGTGTTCTAGTAGTTTCTAACACTGCGTGTGTGTCTCGTGGTTTGATGGACAGGAGTGACGGTGAAGAAAGGTGATGAACATGTGGAGATTAGGGCTCCTGTCATCATCTCCAACTGTGGGATCTTCAACACCTTCCAGAAGCTCTTACCTCCAGAAATACAAGTCAAACCAGGTGAACATAATCTGTGTGCTGCAGTAAATCATCTCTAAGTGCTGGTGACCGATGACTGATGTGCTGTTCTCCGGTCTGTCAGAGATTCAGAGTCGTCTGGACATGATGAGGCCAGGTAAAGCCTCGTTCCTGCTGTTCTCGGGGTTCGACGCGACGCAGGAAGAGTTAGGAATCGTGCCCACCAGCATCTGGCTCTTCAGATCCAACGACATGGACGCCATGTCAGTATCAAACAACTTTATTCTTTGGGATAAATCCCTTGACATGCATCGTCTTGTTTTTAAACGGGTCCTATACACAAGCACATTTATATAAACACAGACATATCATCTAAAGAAGCTTAAACATATATCTCATATGTTTGTCACGGGTTGTGATTGTAGTAAGAACAATGAATCAGTGAAGAAACAGAGAGAAACAATACACAATAAAAAAAAATAACAATAACAAATAACAAAAATGAAAATAACATTAATCTTGGACAAGACTGGCCAGAAACTGAATATTTATAAAGACAGGAAAACAACGGAGCAAACAAGATGTTTAATTAACACAGGCGGAAACTAATGAAGGAAAATTAGGGAACACAAGAAGATGACCAAATAAGGAAAAAGAGGAACTAAACAGGAACTAAAATTTAACAACTTTATACTTTATTACAATACAATCCTACTTCAGCAATATTATATTGTTGCGTGTAGAATCTATATTTTAAAAAAGTGCAAAAACAATATACCTGTTTACTATTTTAGGAAATTGAATGTCTATTGAAACTTGTGTGGCATGTTTGTAATTACACATTTGCAATAATGAAGTTGCAATTTCACACATCTGATTTGAATTAAATTGAAATGTAATACCATCCTACAGTTAAAATGATAAACTGCTGCTTTAGGTGTGTTAGGAAAGACATCAAAACAAGTGAACTTCTTTAAATCACAATAGCATATCATTAATACCTAACTATTTTGTAAGCATGCTTTTAAGTAAAACGAATCTGACATAACAATGCATCTTTTAAAGAAACAGACGCTCTTTTTAGCATTTACTATGCATTTAATAAACTAAACGTGTCTGACATGAGTCGAGCAATAAATGGAAGGCAAACTGAGTGAATGACTTGCAGTATTTGTACTCAAACACTGGGTTGTGCTGTAGGCCGTCTCTTTCCTCTCTCTCTGGGCCTGCTGCCATACTTCTGTCTGGACATGGTTTCTGCTCTCAGTCCAAGAAGTGATTCTTATCTCCTGCCTGTGGAAAAACATATTTCCAGTCCGTTCCAAGCTTCGCTGTACTCTGGTGTTGTTTTCTGAGGGAGCTGTATGATAAGTGCAGTAAAGTAAAGCACTTCTCACCCGCAGGATGGATGAGTTCTTCAGCATGAGTAAAGATGAAGCTCCAGAGAACATTCCCATGGCCCTCATCACGTTCCCTTCAGCTAAAGACCCCACGTCACAGATCCGGCACCCAGGTACCATCTGACCATCGGCTGACCACTGCCGCTCATTCACTATACCGGCTCAGCAAAGATGCACATATATGATCACAAATACAGTCAAATCAGTCAAAATGTGGAATATTATTGTGATTGAAATCAGCTGTCTTCAGAAATCATCATAATATACTGATTTACTGATTATTAGCAGTGTTTAAAATATAGTGCTGCACGACATTTTTGTAGAAACTGTCACAAGGAAATTTAAAAGAACAGGATTTATTTGAAATATGAATCTTTTCTTTGCCTTTACTGGCACTTCTGATCACTTTTGTGTGCCTTTTGCTTTAAAATTTTTTTTTTAAATAAAATATTTTAAATAAATACTGATGAAGAAAAACATACATTTATTTAGACAGTTAGGGGCAGTTTCCCGAACAGGGTTTAAGACTAGTCCTAGATTAAAATAAATGTTAAGAGCTGTCTAAACTGGAAAAAGCTTGCACTGAGATATCTTAAAATACATCATTGCCATTGTTTGGTCTTAAAATGCTCACAGATAAAGCATTTTTGTAAGACATGTTTCTAAAAATCCCTAAATGTCCTAAATTAGCATAGGTCTAGTCCTGGCATAATCTAATCCCTATCCGGGAAACCGGCCCATATTGTGTAGTGAGGCTTTTATTTTGTCAATTCTCATCATACTTTGATGTCAGTCTGTTTGTGATTGTAAAGGTAGCTGTGAATGTAAAACATGATTCTATTGTGCTGTTATAAACTCGTTTTCCAGGCAAGTCGTGTATGACCATCCTGACCATGGTGAATTACGAATGGTTTGAGGAGTGGAGAGACACCAGGGTGAGGAAAAGAGGAGACGATTATTTCAACTATAAGATGAGATTTGCCAGCTGTCTGTTTGACTGGGCCTGCAAACACTTCCCCAAGCTCAGAGACAAGGTACTGAAAATACGGAACAATAATGGACAGAGAAAGTGATCGGTTAGCATTCACATTCATCTCAATCCAACCACCTGAACTGAGAAGATCATGCGGCTCAGAGCTACAGGAAAAAGACATCAACTCTAACTAAAGCGATATACATTTTGAGAATTCACAGGCCAATCCTGACCCTTGAATAATGCAGACAAACAGTAGCTTAAATTGCTGGTTTCAGGCTGGTTTTAAACAACGTCCTGCAGTAAACATCTCTGAAGGTGTTTCTGAGAAAGAGCTAGTCACTGGATGTTGATGTTACTGGAGACCTGCTGAACATATGATTATTTCGTTTCAGGGACTTAGTATTAAACTCTACATGGAATGGAGATTGAGATCATCTGTTTTTATTTGTGGCATATTCTTGAGTCAGGGTTAATATTGTTAATTAATACTAAAACAATAACAACTGGTTAATTGCTTGAAATTAAAAAAATAAATACAATAAACTGTATCTGGAAAACTAAACCCAAGCTTAATAAAAAACTATAGAGATATAAAAAAAAATACATAAAAATATGAATTTCAACATCACAACAAAATGACTAAAACTTCAAAATAAAAAAAATCGAAACAAAAAAATATTCCAAAATATTAACAAAAAATTTAACACTAATCAATGATCCTAAAATAATACTCATCTGAGTGATAAAAAACATACTTGATTTGATTATTGAATCTGTACATTAATGATATTATAAAATACTGAATAAATCATTTATAATAACATGAATACATTTATTTTGTCAAAGTACTGTAAAAGAGTAATACTCTGACATTTTGTCACAATTTGATTAATTTGATATCTTTTATATTTTTCATGTCCTAATTTGTTGTTGAAAGTTTCTTTCCTCAAACAGAAGTTGATTGTAACGTTATCAGTGTCTTTACTGAAGCTCTGGAGTGGCCATTCACCACAGGACAAGAAACACCAGTAAATATTGATGTTTTGGGGGCATTTTTTAGGTCCTCGTGAGGAAACAAGCTTAAAAATCACACAGAGTGAGGTGTTTTTTTGGAGAAAATAAAAAAGCAGTTGTCTGTAAAGGGAAGGGTTAGTGTAGGGTTGGTGTATAGGGCGATAGAAAATATATAACTGTGTGTGTGTGTGTGGGTGTGTTCAGCTGGTGTTTCAGGAGGCCGCCACTCCTCTGACAAACATGCACTATCTGAGCTGTAACCGAGGGGCAATCTACTCTGCTGACCACAATCTGGAGCGCTTCTACCCAGAGGCCATGGCCCGGAACCGATGCAACACTCCTGTCAAAAACCTTTACCTGTCAGGTACAGACTCCAGACTGCTGGGTGTTTATAGAAGTCCTAGAGGCTCAAATAAAGACAAAAGAGCTGTGTCTTTAATATTCAGGGTAAATTCAGGGTTTAATATTCATATAAAGCCGTGAGTATCTGAGGTGTTTGTGTGTTTCAGGCCAGGACATCTTCAGCTGTGGGATCGCCGGGGCTCTTCACGGAGGTCTTCTGTGTGCCTCCACCGTCCTCAGATACCCCGTCTACATCGACCTGCTGCTCATCAAGAAGAAGCTGAAGTGGAGGAGAGCCAAGGAGGAGAAGCACAAGCAGCACTGATCCACTATAACACATATCCCTACAGAAACAGAAGAAAGTATTTATAAAGATCTTTTTTATTTACTTTTTTTCATATATAAGTTCCGTAAAAAAATACATAAAAATTACAATGGTACAATGTTAATGTTAACAAATTGGATCTTTATACATACAGTACATATTAAATAAATAATTATATATATATATATATATATATATATGTATATATATAAATAAAATAAAATAATTAATTCATTGATACTGTAACTAATTTATTGCTCAATATTAATGTTAACAAGGGGCATTTATTTGTGTATTTTATGTTGTAGAATAAACTGTCAAAATATCTTAAGCTTGTGCTCATTGCAGACCTTATTTTAGGTATTTATTAAAAAAAAAAAAAAAAGGTTAAAATCATCTATTGATAATGGAATGAAAAAATGCTATGGGTTTGGGCCAGAAATGCATCGTGTGTGCAGGACCCAGGTGAAAATGTCAGTCCAGTGGAAAAAAAAGGGCTAAACTGTCAAAAGAGTGTCAGTTTCTGTTTCAGATTTGTCAAACTAGTAGCACTAACAGCACTCATTACCTTTGTTTGATTCCTCCTGAGCTGCTTTAACCTGTGTTTGATCCTCCTGGATGTTTGGGCTCAGCAGGACTCTGAGGAATTGTGGAAAACCTCAGACTTCCTGGTTTAAGTGGACATGTCCCCCGGGATTGCCGAACATATTGGCTTGTGAATGTGGATATGAATGCCCTCTCTGTCCTCCTGAAGACCTGCTTCATATACACTGAAGCCTTAACAACATGTTCCATTAAAAACACTGTCGTTATTAAAGGAATAATTCACCCAGAAATTTAATTCTGTCATCATTTCATGATCTGTACGAATCTCTTTGTTCTGGCGAACACAAAGGAAGATGTTTCTTCTGAAAGTTTGTAAGCAGGCTGTTTTGGTCACAATTTAACTTCCATAGTAGGAAAAAATATAATATGAAAGTCAGTTGTGACCAAAACAGCCTGATTTGAAACTTTCTGAAGAAACATCTTTCGTTGTGTTCGCCAGAACAAAAAGATTCGAAACGGAAGAAATATCCTTCTTTGGGTTCAGCAGAACAGAGAAACTCATCTAGGTCTGGAACTACTCCAGGGTGAGGAAAGGATTTGATTTTGGGGTGAACTGTTCCTTTGAGGTGCATTTGTCAGAGCTGAAATTAAAGTTATAGGAAGTAAGATGAAGTTTAAAACACTGGAACTACATTCGTCTTTCGTACAAGTGTCATTAAAATAAACTGCAGTGCTCCTGCTGTCTTACAGTGAAGAGTTATGAAAATGTTTCTGGACTTGGATTGCAGATTTTCAAGCCGGCCAGAATACACGCTTGTTTAAGATGCAGTGAGTTGTGTTTGAACAGCTACCAGAAGCACTTCAGAGATCCAGAACACAGCTGATGGAGCTGATGAGGGCTGAAACAGAGCCAGTAATCACAGCACATCACATCAGCGATTACAACGACACATTAAATACAGTCCTGTAGAATATTTACATTCAAAACTAAACAGAATCTCTGGAGTATGACAAGAAAACTGAATGACTGAGGCCAGTGTTATTAGTTAAATCAAACCATAAAAAACATTTAAAATAAAATAAATAAATCAATAAAAAAACAAAACAAAACAAAAACCGATAAGAGACCGACAGACAGAGATTTCACACAAGCTGCACCCGCCACCAACCCCGCTGTTTCTCACCACCACACTGGCTGTTAGTGGGGGTCCCCACACCACAACAAGTTGCTGAGAGAGATTACTTTGAGCACTGCCTAGAACCATGTGACAAGCGGCCAGAATGTGGGGCCTGAAGACACTCGAGGAGGTGATCGAAGCCATCGAACTGGCGGACACGGCTTACCACCGGGAGCCTGGGGAGAGAGCGCTGCTGTTTCCCCGGAGGGTGGTCCAGGAGCGACGCACGCCGGAGGGCACCCCTCGTACAGTACGCAGGCCGCCCAGCCTCCGTGATGAACCCATGCCAACGGACCCTTATGTGGCAGCCACCAAACCGTGGATGGCAGGCTGTGCGTTTCACCGGATGACACTACGCCTGCGAGTTGAGATACAAGGGCAAACTACAAAGCTGCAGATATTACCCTCCTTCGCCCTAATGTACTAGGTCCCCGGCCAACCACATCCTCATACCGACCTGTTACCTGTGTTCACGGAGACAACTGCAGAGTACCAGCCCGAACTGTGAAAATCAAGGAAGGAAGTGAGGAAAACGAAATTGAAGTGGGAATTGTGAGTGAGTTACTTGTTCCTGTACTTTTAGGCAAGAGAGAGAAAGGATAACCGGCTCAAGCATTGCTGGGGCCAGGTAAGGAGGATTAAGGACCAGGAGGTACATCCAGCCCCTCTCCCGCATTTCATTGTCCGCAACGGCCTGCTGTACTGTGTGGCCCAGCGACGGGGGGAGGAAAAACATCTTCTGTTTGAGAACACAGACGGAGACGGTATTGGAGTTAGCCCAATCTCACCCCATGGCCGGGCACCTGGGACTTCAGAACATGTTAAACCGGATCTGAGACCAGATTCACTGGCCTGGCATGGAGGCTGAGGTAAGAAGATTCTGCCAATCATGCCCAACCTGTCAGCTTACCTCTCCACAGAAACCTCCCCCCAGTCTGCTCATTCCATTGCCCATCATAGGGGTGCCCTTCAAGCGAATCGGGATGGATCACGCAGGGCCGCTGCCGCTACCAGACGCTATCCAGAGGCAATCCCACTCCGTAAGGCGACCTCCAAGGCCATAGCCAAGAAGCTGTTTCTGCTGGCCAGCTGCATGGGAATCCCAGCAGAAATACTGACCGACCAGGGAACCCCCTTTATGTCTTGGCTAATGGCTGACCTCTGCCGGCTGCTGAAAGTGCAACAGCTACATACCGAACTGCTGTTCGGCCGCCAGCCCCGGGGCCTACTTGATGTGGCCAAGGAGGCCTGGGAGCAGCAGCCTGCAGCCCATCGCACCACCGTGGAGCACGTCCAAGAGATGAGGAAGAGGATAGATTGCATCTATCCTGCCATTAGTCCGGGAACACTTGGTGAAGGCCCAGCAAGCCCAGCAACGCACCTACAACCGGGTGCCCCAACTGCGGGAATTCAACCCAGGGGACAGAGTGATGGTCCTGGGGGGGACCAGAGTGATGGGTAGGGGACCGGGACCAGGTTGCCGCCTTCGTCACGTCTGAGCCCGCGGTTGTAGACACCAACCCCCATCTGTTGGCTGCCAAGAAAGCCGAGCTGAGGCACCTGGTCGGTCAGTTTCAGTATGTGTTCTCGGAGACCCCTGGCAAAACCACCATGGTCCAACATGACATCATCACACCACCTAGATTCCTCATCCGGCAGCGGCCCTACCGTATTCCCGAGGCCCGCTGGCATGCTATAGAGGAGGAAATCAAGAAAATGCTGAAGCTGGGGGTGAGCCATCCCGGAGCCCATGGTCCAGCCCCATCGTCCTGGTCCCGAAGCCGGACGGCTTCCTCTGCTTCTGCAACGACTACCAGCCCCTGAACGAGGTATCCCAGTTCGACAGCTACCCTATGCCCCAGTGGACGAGCTGCTGGAGAGACGTGGAATGACCCGGTTTATCACGACGTTGGACCTTACTAAAGGTTACTGGCATGTACCACTTTCTGAAAATGCTAAGCCGAAGACTACTCCGTAGACTACTCCTTTTCTACTCCCTCAGGTCATTGGCAGTACCGGGCCCTTCCCTTCGGATTGCATGGTTTCTTAACTAGTCTCAATCTTTGTGTTTTCACTCTAAGACCTGTAATAATGTAATGGAAGGGCGATGATAACTGAGTTTAAATGGTTCAGCTGGGGTCGGTTGCATAAAAGATTAAGAGTAGTCTAAAAAGTTAGTCAGCTACATTTTTCTTTAAGACTGGTCATAGTTTTTTAAAATTCACATAAATAATGTATAATAGTCTTAGATAAATACAAAAAATAAAACAGATTACTCTTGGCTAACTGCTAGTTGGTCAGACTTGCTCTTAAGAGTCTGTCTTAACATGAAGGCTACGTTTATGCAACTGGGCCCTGGTAACAAATGTGTCCATCATCATTTAAACTATCTGTTCATGTGGCTAATCACAGTAAATTATGGGTGATGGAGTCTAAGTCTTTGATGGCTCCAGCTGTTCTGACTCCTCCTGTGGGTGGGACTTGTCGCTGTGTTTGATGGCTCCTCCCCCTGCTGTATCTGACTCCTCCTGTGGCTGAGAGGAGCCTTTCTGCTGTGTGGAGGCCAAAAGATCCAGCTGCTTCTAATCTGAGTGGGCTGTTCAGAGTCCGAGCCAGAAACACAAACACAGATCTCTGAGGAGAGAGAGGAAACCTGCTTTTAGCTGAAAAGACAAGAAGCAAAGTCTAAAAAATCCCTCATTTATTGTAAGCATTCATTTTATGCAGTAGTATATCTATAATCACCTAATAACATTCACAGTGATCTGTTTGAATGTTGTTGGCTGCTTGTGAAGTTGTAGATGTTTTTAACTGAAAACATGCCTTTGGCTTTAATAAATTTAATCTGCGTGCATGAAGGTTAGTTTAGTATAACTGAGACCCTTTTAGTTTTCATTCATATTCTGATTTATTTTATAAACATTTTTCAATTATAAAGTGTTTTAATTTCATGCATTTATGTCATATATTTAATGTTATTAATTGAATTTAAAATAATTAGATGAATAATAAATAATTTTATTGTACACACACACACACACAATAAAATCAGAGATAGTATCTTTAAATATTATATATAATAAATAAATTTGAGTTATTTTAGAACATCAGATTTAAATCAAATAAAATGTGCTTTTTTAAATACATTTTATTTCATATTTTATTGCAAATAACAAAAATGTTTTTACATAGTTATTGTAGTAATCACCCTCATCACTATAAACGGAAATGGAAGTAGAAAGTGTGCCAGACTCAAACACAGCAGCATGGCTTTGACCTCGCAGAGAGACTCAAGAAAATGAACGATTTTAAAACAGTTTTAGTGCATTCAGAAACGCCCGAACAGGACAGAGACGCAGTAATGACGAGGATTGTGTTGGAGGCTCTTGTTCTGCTGAAGGTGCTTGGCTCGGCTCTGACTCACAGCGCTGGAATTCTCTTTGGCAGCTTCTCTTCGTTCTTCAGCTGTTTAATAGATGGCCTCAGGGTAAGTTCTGCTACACACAGGAGAGTGAGAGGAGAGGCCTTGGAAAGGTTTAGGAACACTCAACAGAAACAAACAGAGGAAGTGAAGTCACATTCTTCACTAAGCAATCAAAGATGGAGGGAGAAAGAAACGATAACTTCCCACAGAAACAAGACAAGGATTCTTCAAACAAGTTTTCAGGAATGTGTAAAGGTTCTTCTTTGGCATCTATGAAAAACCTTCAACATCAGCAGAAGAAAAAGAAAAGATCTTTATATTTCTAAATAGTTTATTTAAATTATAATGTTATACAAACTAAGAAAAACTGAAACGCTTCTATTGCATCGCTACAAAAAATATATATTTTTTGATGGGGTTTTTTTTAGCAAAAGGTATAATTTTAGTGGAATCAAAGGTTTAAAGGTTTAGATTTACAAGAGCTCAATTAAATTGGACTTCAGGAAGAATCAGGAATAAGGCTGAAAAGGTTCATGTGGTTTCAAAGGCTCATCTTTATAAAATAATACACAAGATCAGGTGTAAAGTGCACTTCATTTCAGAGTATTCCGTCTGGCTGTACTGATGTGTTGAGTACTGCTCAGCCAGAGATAAAACACACACAGTAATATATTCTTCATTTACATTTTTAAATTGAGAAAATGTAACAAGCCCAGAGCACTTTTCTTTGTATGATTGAAATGTTACTAGGAGAAGACAGCTTGAGGCAGCACACACACACACACACACTAACTACCCTCTATAAAACACACACAGCCTCTACTTTAACTAAATAAGCACCCGCTGACAGTTAAAGCATCTCTTCTTGATCACATAATTGCACTGAACTGCTTTGCCTGGGAACTGCAATCACTCCATAATAATAATAAACGACTATAAACAAGGGATAAAACAGTATTTGATTAACTGTACCATATGCCCTATAAACATTCTGAATCGTACCTAGAAACATTCAAGAAAGTGTATGTTTGTGATGCTATATGACGGAGAAAATCTAGTTGCATCACAAGTATGATATTTTGACTAACTGCAAAACAGTTCTGTACACAACAACTTTCACAATAACATCAGTTATAAAGCCACAGCAGCATGATTTGTAGCAGCAGTTCATTCCTTGTTTTGAACAAATCGGTTGAGTGAATGATTCAATGACAGACAAAGACAGGCTGTATTCCTATATTATCTGTTTCCACCACAGCACACCTCTTCCAACATCACAACTCAGCAACTTGCGTGTAATGTACATGTTCTACTAGTAGTGAATTCAGCATTGTTTTCAAAAAGCTTCATCTGGATCAGAATGATCTGGTTTCGGAAATACCATGCTTTGCCTTTCAGAATAATAAAATGATCCCCTTTTCTTAAATATATGTGTGTGTATTTATATAGACAATATAAATATACATATCACACACACATTTTTGTACAAACATTTGCAATTATTTACAATGAATTGTTAGACAACACTAATTTTATTTATTTATTCATCTCTGACTAAACTGATCTGAGCACAACTATCATAACAGCAGATTACCAACTCTTAAATATAAACGTGAAATCATAGTTTGTAATGTTGTGATCCACCTGCTTAATTTTGGTTTATGACTTCGAAACAAAGGCTTTTTTTACATACCTGATGAACCAAAGCCACCTAAAAAGTGTGTGTAAATTATTTTACATTGTGTATATTCACAAGGAGAAGGCTGTGTTTGTGTATTTGTAAGATATGAAAGGAAACTGGCACTTGTTTTAGAATAATGACAAGTTAATTCAGCTAAGCATTAGGATATTTCTCTATTTCAGAAGAAATCCATGACTGTTAGTTTAGTCAGTGGGGGTTGTATATAGGAGCATGTCTCTGTATCCGGTCTCTGTCCACTCTTCCATGTGTCTGAGTGTGTCGTCCCAGTAGGATGTGTGTGTGTGTGTGTGTGTGTGTGTGTGTTTTCTCTGGACACACTTCAGTGCCGTGAGCTGTTATGGAGGAGGTCTTACAGCTTGCTCTCAGAGGGGAACTGTTTATACTGAAGCTGTGTCCAAAAACAGTGTTTGTGTGAGGGATAAAAATCCTTGTACAAGTTTTTGTTCTTAAGCTAAATGAATTTCGACACCTGATGTGGGTCTTTCTGCTGCCACAAAGATAATAAGTGCACTATATGATCTCAGAAACAATAACACTTCACTGAAGCGCTTTACATCTGTCTGCACACAATAACACTAAGACCAGAGTTTACTGGAAAAAAAGCTTGTTTTTACGGCTCGCAGAAGAGACTGTTTAAAGGCAGAGAGGATTATGGTTGAGCTGCATTTAACCTCTGCTTATTTTTGAGTCATGATTCACTCTTTCCGTTCGCAAACGCTCAGTTGTTGCCTGCGTTCTTTGAAATGGACAAATGTTAGAAGATCTTGAGCTTATTATCGCAGGGGAAGAAATATTCCTTGTAAAAAATTCAACAGAAGTATTTTCAGTCACTGAGAATAAAGAAATGCGAGACACATTAAATTGTATAAAAGTGACAGTAGAGGGGTTCACAATGTTACAGATTTCTATTTTAAATAGATGAATCCTGAAAAAAGCATCACAAATATAGTGAGCAGCACAATAGATTAAAATAAGAAACGTTTTTTTGATCAGCAAATATTATTATGACTTCTGAAGATCATGTGACACAGAAGACTGGAGTAATGATGCTGAACATCAATCTGAAAGTCCAGTTCAGTTCTTCGTGATATCACTGCAATAAAACAACCAAAACCCCGCTTTTCTTACTTAGTTTTGTTGTCTTGTTTTCAGCCAAAATATAGAAGAATTCCTGAATCAAGAAGGATTTTCTATACAAGTAAAAGATATTTCCTTGTCATTAGAAAAAAACACAAAAGGTAAGTGGTTGCAATCACTTTAGTTTAGCCATTTCAAACAGAAAACAGATTATTTTCCATACAGTGAAGTTATAGATGGTGCACATTGACCTCATGTGGCTACTGTTGTGTGATTATATGAAAACATGAAAACCTGACTAACTATTCAACGCAAATTAAGAGTTTCGTTAAGTGTTTCCTATTCTACAGTGTTACCCAAATTGCTGGTAAATTTCACAAATGTGGCAAGCAGGGTGAAATCTTAAAGTAGAAAGACTGAGACATGTATTTACAACTTGTTTATACTATATAAGCATGTTTGACTAAAAAGCAATTCATCAAATGGCAAAAGTAAAAATAAAAGTTTGATATTTTGTTTTAGCTTATCTTTCAAAAGCCTTTAGAGGGAGTGTGGGCTAGATCCGTGTTTGTAAAGGTTTAGAGCTTGGTCTCAGTCTGGATCTTTCTAAACAACAGAGGGCAACAGAGAGTCTGCTTCTGCGTCTGGAAACATCTGGAGTGCTCATTTGCAGCTCTTCCCTGCAGATGGAAAATGTTATGCACGCACATACTGAAAGCATGTTGAAGCACTGAGTCCCACCATTAGCAATGATAACCATTAGCAATGTTTGAGAAACACTTCAGAAAGACTTGTATTTGAGATTGAGATCAGGTGTAAAACCACCTTTTTTTGTTCCCGGCTGTTCTTTAGTTTCTCCTCGGCACATCCCTGTTTATAGTTTACCTTCATCATGGATCTGAATTATGAAAACACCAGCAAGCAATAAAATATCAAACATCCGTTGGTTAGTTTGCAGTCATCTTTTGCATTCATTGCTCTTGAAAATGTCCTTTTGATCAATGCAGTCATCTAGTCTTAGAAACACAGAAGAGTTCCTCAAAGAACCTTTCATTGAACGGCTCCTTAAAGATCGCTTTTTTGGTAACACTACAGTAAGGTTCATTAGTTAACAACATTAATAAAACTGAACAATACATCTACAGCATTAACCGTACAGTCTCAGAAATGAAGGGTAGAAAAGCTGCCACTGGGGTGGTACTTTTACAAAAGAGACATGTTGGTACCTTAAAGGTACATATTAGAACATATTTGAGCCTAATAGGTGCAAAAGTGTACCTTTTAAAAGATGTGACAGCTTTTCTACCTTTATTTCTGAGAGTGTAGTTAATGTTAATTTCAGCATTTTCTAATGCATTATTAGTTGTGTTTGTTAACATTAGTTAATGCCCTGTGAGCTAACGAGAACTAAAAATAAATGGTTGTATTTGTATTAACTAATGTTAACAAAGAGGAATAAATACATAAATAAATGTATTGTTCATTGTTTGTTAACCAATGAAACCTTACTGTAAAGTGTTACCGTTTTGTTTTTAGTGTGAAGAACATTTAAGGAACCTTTCTCTACTGTAAAGCTTCCATGAATGTTAAAGGTCCCACACCCTTTATTGTTAAGCGTACAGCTTATTATGAACATTTGGGCTGATTAATGCATTTTTAATATGCATTAATGAAGATTCATTAGCTTAAATGACAAAAAAGGCTACAAAAATCTTAGGGTTTTCACATTTTAGTTCATTAATATCTGTTTTTTTTCTCATAAAGATCAAATAATACATTTTTCTCCTTGCTTACACGTTTTTATTTCCACCTGATATATCTCACATTCGTTTCAGAAGAGATTTCAGTCTGATTCACCAAGCTCTGCACATTTAAAAGCATAGAATTCTCCCACGGTCAGCTTATATTGGCAGTGCAGCCCACATTAACTTTACACTGCTGTTCTCTAATTAAAGCCCTCATTTTGCATGAAGAGCGTAACTCTTATAAGTCTTCTCAGCATAGAAATGGAATTGAAAAAACGGAGCAATGCAAAATTCCCTGTGGGAAATGCTAGACGAAGTCTTCAACTTTGTTTTTTCTTCACAAGAGAGCACAAGGACAGATCTCTGGAGCTAACTGTCTTTGTGTGTGAGAAGAAAGAAGGGTGGAGATGTGGTGTTCTTGCGGTTCTGAGACGTCCAACCAGACAATTACCTCTCGAAGCTAGAAACACCAGCAGGCATAGAACAGCTTCTTCTTTATGTAAAAATAATGTGCTCCTGCATTTAAACAAGTAGATGTTGAGCGGGGCTTCTGTCACCACAGAGTGGTTTTAAGGTCTGTCTGTCTCCTCTGGGAGTGTGTGTAATGTGCTGCTAATTTGTGTCTTGTTTGGCCAAAATAATGTGTTCTTAAGCATGTATGTGTTGTAAAGCAGCCATCCTGCTTGAGTTTTAGTCACAGGGCCCTGCTGAAAGAGTTGTGTTATCTAAACTGTGTTTCACACCATCTGCCTAAACACTTCAAGATGTTTCTGAGTCCTGAACGCTCATGTGAAGAAACCACCGTCCCCAGGCTTCTGCTTCGCCTGGAAACCTTTGCATCCGACTAAATGATTATTAAGAAAGATAATACATTAAAAATGCATTGTTTTTCACCCGTGTGTTTGAAAGAGTTCCTGCAGGTCTCAGACCAGCTTTTCCAAATGAGTTGACTTCTTTGCGGGAGAAAGAAAAGGGTCGGGTTTCGCATGAGGGCATGGAAAAAGTAAGACTTGCTTTTGGATGGATATGGAAAAAAAAAGAAAGAGACTTAGGCTTGCAGAGAAATGATGACTGTTTGATATTCCTTTTCACAGTCAGCCGATGAGAAAATATCCAGGCTATTGACTGATTCTAGAGAAGTGGGGTGTGATGAGGGTCTGGTGTTTCAATCATTGTTAATTATACCTGCTGTTTTACTCACAGTGAAGCTCTAACCTTTGCTCACACCAGCTCAAGATGTTTTAAAAGTCTCCTTTCTTTGGAAATGGAACTCACAAAAGTTTTAATCAATGATTTTATTATTGATAACTGGATAATTCACCCCAAAAAAGCTATCCAAACAGCTACTCTGAGTACCCTAGTAAAAAACTAACATATTTAAAAAAAATATTTATTTCATAGTAAGTATAGTTTAAATCTATTAACATATTTACTGACACATAACTTTTATTAACTTTATTTAGAGTATTACTTGTGCATATTTCTTATTAATAAGTCTAAAATGATTGTGCAATATTGCCCTTTAAATGCTAAATATTTAAAGTGTACCTGAAGTATTCTTGCAATAGTTTCACTTTAACACAATCAAATATACTAAGTATGTGTTTAACTGGACTTAAGCACTACATCTGTAAAATTCATTATTTATTATTATAAATTTATTATTTTAGTATACTAAAAGTACAACTGCATGACATTTATAAGGTAAGTACATAAATATGAAAATGTGTTTGTAATATACTGAGCAAGAAATAAATGTTATTCAAACACATTTAGGTACATTTATTTTTCCCTAGGGTACCCTAGCAACCATGCTGGGCAGCCTATAAGTCATGTAGCAACACTCTAGCAACCGCCCCAGCAACTGCATAGCAACACCTTGGCAATCACCCCAAGCACCCTAGAAACCACATAGAAACACCCCAGCAACCGCTCAGACACACAACTGCATAGCAAGTACCTTAGTAATAACATAGCAACAGCCCCCAAGCAACCACCTTTAGGTACCCTAGCAGCCACCGTAGCAACAACTTGGCAACCACCCCATACTTATTTAGAGTACTATTGCTTTAAGAAAGCTGGAGTGGCATTAGATGAGCGCTCTGGGTGTGTCTCCTCCAGGACTGAGGGGGGTTGAGATAAGAGATCAGGGGCTCAAAACACAGCAGACTGAAGAGAGAGGACTCGGGCAGGTGGAGACAGGCAGAGAGAGAGAGAGAGAGAGAGAGAGAGATGGGCTGATTTCTTTCAGCTTGCTTTTCTAATTTGAGTGTTTGAGGATGTGGCAGTGTAGAGCCACGTACTTGGCTTTAACCTCACAACCAAACCAAACACAGAGATAAATATATGCATATACAGTCAAACTAAAAATGATTCAGGCTTCAGATTTTTCCCCCAGTGTGTGCAGGACACGATAGTATATTTATAAGTGAGGAGTGCAAAATAACAGTAAAATCCAGGATCAAAAAATGATTCAGACACTTTAACCTGAGCATGTTTCATGCAATCTTTTCCACCACAGACTGAAGACAATGAAGCATTTCTTTGTAATAAGTTGAGCTAAATTGGTTTTATCTGATTGTGTTCTTTACTTCAACATCTGACATCCATTAATACCATCTATCAAAGTGATCTGCCATTATCAGCTAATGACACCGTTTATCTCTGATTTGCGTTTTATCTCTGTTTTCTAAACTATAGTGAATGAGCTGTGTTATAATGCTGAAAGTGTCTGAATAAATGTTGGTTTGACTGTACACACACACACACACACTCAGTGCTCAGAGCATCATTCACTTTCTCTTCCAGTGTCATCTGTTAATATCAGGGTGAAGGAATACTGTGATGAAGGAATGCTGCTCTTCGTCTCGACACGTTCAGCCGTGAGCAGGGGAGGGACAGATAGTTTACTGCGTGGGGTCAACCGGCTCGATCTACACACTCATGATGTCAGCCTAAAAATAGAGCGAGAGCGGTGAGATTTGTGTAGCGCTGCTGAGCTCTTGTTGACACTGCAGAGGTGGCCATGATGATTACGCTTTCATCATGAGCCTGTGTTAAAGGTTTTGTGATTTTATAACCCTTTATTAGTGTGCTGTAATGCCACACTCTTTTCTACACAAACAATTCAGACCACCAGCCACTTCTCACCTTTAACCCTGTACTAAAGCAAAATTCATTGACACATGAACTACAGACGAAATTCTGTATATAAACATTTTATTATTATTTTTTTTTTAATTATTCTTTTTAAATGAGTATACAAAATTCTTAAAGTCTTAAAAAAAGTACTACAATTTAATATTACATTAAAATATTAGAATATTATATACCTTAATATGCAACTATTTTAATATATATTTGTGGAAACCATAAAATATTTCTAAGATTATTTTTTTGGTAATGTATTATAATTTTACATCTGATAAATTTTACATGACCTTGCTGAAGACAACTGATAATTTCTTATATTTTAGAAAGTATAAATTATTACATTTATTTATTTAAAAACTAATTTACAGTAAGTATCTGGCACATTTGAATATTTCATAGAGACTTGAATAAGCTTGCATCTTTTAGTCATTGCTAGTTAAATAGAAATTAATTGATACTAATGCTAATAATTTTTTCTGTATGCATCAAGAAGTGTTGATTGAATCAGTCTATAGTGTACTATGTATTTTTACAAATAATTGTCAATGGAGTGTTCCTTTCTCTCCATGTCAGAAGGACTTGCTGACCGCTGCAAATGTTCCCCATCGGTCATTTAAGAGGCTGTCTGCAGGACAATGAGCAGATATAGCAGGTTTGGGAACAGAGCCAGTGTGTGTTTCTGGACGAGTCTCTCTTCCAACAGTGATGATGATGATGATGATGATGATGTGGCAGGCTTGACAAATGGTGTTGCGTAGTCTCCAGAAGAAAAGAGGCGTCACTTCTCTTCCTCAACAAAGTTTAACCTTCACACAGAGACACATGATCCAGTTCTCTCTTCTAGACCTGAACCTGAGGTCTGGGCAGATCTTAACCCTTTCTCTCAGACCGTATTCATGCTCGGAGATGAGCTCAGACTCAGACAGAAGTGGGAAAATATGAGAGGCTAATACTGAGAGCTCAAGTCACATGGCTCAGAAACAATCATCTGTGCTCTCCAGCGCAGTCTTGATGAATTAACATGAAACTGAAAACGGTAAATCCATCAGATTTACAGTAAAAAAACAGCAGCTGCGGCTGATAGAACTTCACAGTAAAAATACTGTATGGCAGCAACGTTTGAGCTTAAATTAGTGTATTTCATTGACTTTTTAATACACATAACCCCTTTAATAATACTAGTTATTAATACTAATTATTATTATTATACTAGTTATTAATACTACTAATAATAGTTGTAATTACTAATACTAATAGACAGAAAATCAATACTGTAACTCATAATCTATCATTAAGAGGTTTTTAACTTCAAAACATTGCTTCCAGATAAAATATGAGTCTATAATAATGCTCTTTACAATTGAGGAATCTTTATTATAGATTATGAACTCATATTTGAGTTAAAATCATCTTAATGCTGTATTAGTTTGATCTTGTGTCTTCTTCAGATGCTAACTGATGGACTGGAGTGCTGTGGATTATTCTGATGTCTTTATCAGACTCTTATTCTGACGGCACCCATTCATTTCCATTACTGAGACACTGATGCAGAGACACATTTCTTAACATTTCTTCCCATGAAGAAACAAATTTGTGGGTGGTCTGAACTATTGATCTTTACAGTCCTTTACCGTTAAAATGACCAGTTGTTTTTACTAACTAATAAAGAGCTGTTGTGTGAAACAGTGAAAAACTACACTCTACAGAGGAGCCAGAGCCGAGTGTGAGCACTTGGCCAGACTTTCCATGATGTGAAAAAGAAAAGAAAAAGAGCAAAAACACAATCGTGCTGTGGTCTGAGAAATGATTCAGCTAAATATGGGCATCTGCACTCGGCCAATCAGAGAGCGTAGGCCCCGCCCCTTCCACATCGGCATGTGTATTTTTCCTCCCCGTCTTTGTCTTATTTTTGGGGGCGTGACGATTTTGAGAAAATGATGTAGAATAATATAAACACCCATGTAAATATCATGCGTTGTTTTGATAAAGGCTCTTCACAGAAAGCATGTTCTCTCACAGTCTCATGTTCAGTGTCGCTGCCTTTTCCACTTTCCTTCTGTGTTCCTTCCTGGTATTTCCTGAGAGATATTTGAGGACACAGATTTCTGCTTTCCATCTGTATGTGTTCAGAAGAGTCGTAAATCAGAGCTTTGACCTGCCAGCTAATTCTGATTGCTTCTGCGCTCTCAGCCTGTTTACGGTGTCGTGAAAACGCAGGAGTTTGAGAGTTTTAGTGTGGAGCACCTGTCTGTGTAAAAGCACACAAACACCCCTGCTTTCTATCGCAAACATCACTGATAAAGAGCTGCTTTTATTGTGAAGAAAATGGAGAATGAGTACAGAATTATGTTATCTTATCACATTGACAGATTCCTTGATAAGCGTAAAGTATAAAAATAGCATTTTAATTAAATGCATCTGAATGAATACAATCATAACTAAGCTTTGAAAAGGATCATATGGCATTTATAAATCAACATTTTAAATGATTTATTTTTGTATGCAATGTTTATAGTGATATTTGGATGTATCAAAACTATTTTATATAATGGAACACAATAAACGATGCAAAAGCTCTGACAGATGGGTTTTCTCAGTCATGTCTGTGTTTCTCTCTCTGACCAACAGAAGGCGTCTCGCAGCGATGGGAGTCCTTCACTAGTGGTAAGGCTTTGGTAGGAAGCCAGACTCGTTTTACCACCCGAGGCTTGCGTTTATTTTGTGTTTCCAAATGTTTCTTCTCAAACGATCCAGTCCAGGGCTGCGTCTGCGCTGATTATCACACACACATATACAACTACAGCTGACAGCTGTCCATCACACAACACTTCATACAGCGCATGGGGATATTACAGTCAAAACAGGAAAAGAAGCTATAACTTTAGTAATTAGCAAAATGCTTGATAATAAAAAATCTTACCTTGTTCACATATGCCGAGACGTGAGTGTGGTCCAAATTACTCGCTCACTCGAGAGGCGTCTTTACAGACTACTGCCCACAGGGAACTACAGTAAACCAGACCTTATATGAGCTACAGACAGAGTTTACTGAAAATCATTAGCCTGGACCACTCTTGGTTCATCTGTCTGACAGAGTATGATAGCGTTATAATGCATCTAATGCATCTGAGTTTGAGATAGCGGAATATATAATCTGAGATATATATCTGTCTGAGATACAACTTTTAAAAAATCTGGAATCTGAGGGTGTAAAAAAATCTAAATATTGAGAAAATCACCTTTAAAGTTGATCAAATGATTGTTTGAGACTGTTTTCATGGCCTGCATGTGTAAATATAAATGCACCTGATACAAAACTGATCAGAAGATGTTTTCCTGTGAAAGAGTCAGTTCAGTTTCTAAAGACAAGAGTTAGTATTGAATTCTGACATCTAATGACTTCTTCTAAAGCTGTAAGTAACACTAATAATGATTATAGGAGTAAAATCATATTTCAGACCTTCCATTGTGAAATATGATCATGGGATAAGAAGTAAAAAGGAAATCAGACTTTTTCTGAAGTCTGAACCATAAGCCACACTTTCTCTTGTTTTTATCCTGGGACAGAAACAAGCTTCCATAGATTCTTTGTAATTATTTGTGAAACGTTTTAGCATTTTTTTAGTGGAAAAAAGTAAATTTTACACTTGATTTTTATTAATTTATTTTTAGTCTAAAATGGCGTAGTAGAATTTGACTAAATGGTTAAGGTGCGAAGGAAAAAGTTAGTCTGTTCTGCTTTCTTCAAGACGTCTGCTGGTTCACTCAGGTAAAGCAGCACAACCTTGGTGCGACTCCAACAGAAAGGAGGATGTTTTTCCACTGGCAATGTTCATGCTGGTTATAACAGCGCAGCCTGAAACCATCTGGAATCATCGCTGGCCTTTAAAACAGAAACATCATGGACTCTTCTCGCGAGAAGGAGGCCTGCAAAAAACATTTAAACTGAAGATCACAAACTCTAATATCTGATTTCGGTCACTTCTTTTTCTTACTTGTTTGAATGAAATCCATTTTGTTGATGAAATGTGTTTTCCTTCAGGTTCTCTGAGGGTTCAAAGGTTCATGTGTGATTTATACCACCCAGATCTCTCTCTCTCTTTTTCTGTTCCTCTCCAAAGACTCCTCCCTCTTATATGTCTTCTCTTTTTCTTCACTTCATCCCTGTCTTTAGTTTTTAATCTGCAAACATTCACAGATAGCTAAAGAGCATTAAGGCTGACAGACTGGGTAGAAATGTGAGAAATGTACATAAAGTAGTTGATGAAGCACAGATGAATATGAGAAGAAATGGACTCGTCACTCACTGGACTGACTGGACGTCCTCCAGAAGTCTTTTCCCTCTGTTTGTGTGCGGGAGAGACACATCCCTCTAAACATTTTAAAGAGCTGCTTTGCCACTTTTTTCCCTGTTTGGTTTAACAGCCTCTCATTTTGGTCGTATATTTTCAGCAGAGTTTATTGAGCCTTAACCGAGTGCCCAGCGAGTCCACGCTGAGATCTTCTGTGCCCCGGCACTTTCTCTGTAGCAGTGTGTGGACCTCTGCTGACCACGACTGACCTATAATTTAAACCCTCACAGCTCCATTGTATTATAGTGTTCATGTGTTCTCTCCCATGAAGAAGACAGTCAGTTCTCATGTGTTTATGTGGCTGCATGTGATTTGTAAGGCAGTTGCGCTGACTGTTAAATCATCAAGATCAAATCTGTGACAACTTCCAAGTGTCCTTTATGGAAAGATGTAAACAAACAAACAAATAAAAGATAACCGCAACGTTATATTTTCAACTTCATGTTTTGCAGTTGTGCCTTGTTTCTTATAATTGCAACTATTTTGCAATTTCAGCTTCTCGTAATTGCAACTAAATGTTTCAGGTGCGCCTTTATTTCTCATTATTAAAACTTTATATGTTGCCATTGTGACTTTATTTCTAAGAAACTCACACTTATGAAATTGCAATTTCAAAATGTAAATTCACAATAACGATAACCAAAGTTGCAAATGCTAAACTTATAGCTGTGATTGCAAAAGAACTAAGTTGTATGAAGTCGCAATTACGAGATGCAGCGTTGCAGATGCAAAATACAAAGATGCAATTATGATAAAGTCACAATTACCAAATACAAAAACTTTATGTTTGCAGTTGCAGCATTGCTTATAAATAGGACATTTCTAATCAGACAAGAGCTTTGATAAAAAATAATAGCACACCTTCTGATGTTCATTCATGTTTATTTTAGTAGTAGTACAACACAGTCTCACTCCATCTCGTCACATTTTAACGCTTCGTCAAGACCCTTTTTAAAGCTCAAGGTACCCCTTTTCAGTCACTTTTCGACGCGAAGGGTCCTCCATTGCTTTCAGTTGTTTGGCTTAATGTAATGGTTTGCATGCATATATAAATGTATTATATCATTTTTTACTTTTATTGGAGCACCAAATGGAGTTACAGGTATTCATTGGTAATCATTAGCAAGCAGTATAACATTACAAACAAGTCGTGTCACATTCCAAGTCTTCTGAAGCCATACAGAGTCTTTATGTGAACCCAAGGTTTTAATCACTAAAAATGATCCCACTCCATTCAAGCGCTCTCATCTCATTCAGAAAACATACTCTCATCCCGTAGAATGATGCAATCAGTCACGAGACACACAAGAGCCAATGACATTTCACAACCTAGGTTGATGTAAGAATTCTTGTAACAGCATTTATTGAAATCAAATTGAAGACGGAGACAGCGATCGCATCTATTCCTCTCACAGATCAATCGGTTTTGCCTCAAAAGACTTGGAATATTAATATCTTTCAAATAAATGATGATGGTGGTTGTATCTGCCTGCGATATCTTGTGTTTTATTGACAGATGGTAGGTTTAGGGGCAGGGTTTGGGTTATGTGCTCATAAATCTGTAAACAGTATCATTTAAAAAAAATAAAACTGTTTTGACTGTTTACATTGAAAAATCACACCCCTACATATATGCAATAATGCCAATGTTTGTACCAAATATATCTTTTAATTATGACGATAAAATAAAAAAAAATATTGTGTCTGCATATTGACGCTAAGGGATCCCTATTTAAAACAACGGACCCTTCATGTAGAAAAATGACTAAAAAGAAGTGCCTTAAGTTTGAAAAAGTGTCAAAATGTGACCAGTTGGATTAAGACTGTGTTGTTTAAGTAAATATGAAAAGTCGGTCAGTTCATGATCTGCATGGAAACTGTCCTCCAACAAAAAAACAACCCTATAGGTTGTTTGTGCAAGTACCTTATTACAACCTATATTTACGTTGTAAAGGTAAGCGGCCTCTAGTGGGCTTAAAAAAAATGTCAATGTCGTATTGTGTCTGTCGTCTTGTAATGATGTATGACTGTGATTACCAATCAAAATGCTTGTTTTGTTTCAAATGCAGTGTGTGGAGTTTTTACACTGATCTCACTGTGATTAAATCATATTTTAATAGGTGTCATTTTTAATTTGGGAGTCAATATGCAAATGTCCTGTTGCCAATAGGGGTGCAATTGTAGTATACACTCTGTTGGGTCGTATTTCGCTACTATGTACAAACGACCTATACAGGTGTATTGGTTGGGGGACATGTTGACTGCTTGAGGCAATACAACGATCAGTCACTACATTATTAAAAGAATAACATTTACAATCTGAGACCTTTTAAAACACTGCATGAGAACTTAATGCATGACTTGTTGGTCATAGCAACAATAACTAAGGAGGGTTTTGTGACAGGTCAGGTTCAGATACTTAGAAGTTAAAACTTTCTATGCATCTCATAATTGTGATTTTGGTTAATGTAAGTGTGTCTATATTTGTGATTTGTGACTGGTTCTCATAACTGGGACAATATTTTGCAATTACAACTTGATTCTTTGTGATCAGAACTACAGTTAAATTTGTGACTTTGGTTCTCATTATTGTGACTTTATATTTTGAAATAGCATCTTTGGTTTTCATAAATTCAACTTCATATTTTGCAACTGTGACTTCTTGTTTGTGATTTTATAAATATTTTTCGTTTGGTTTTGGTTCTTGTAATTGTGATTTTATATTTTGCATTTGCGACTCGTGCAATTTTATTCAGTGTAATTTGCAATCTTATTTATCGTAATGTTTTCAACTGCAGTTTGACTTTCTTCCACTTATCACATTTATGATTTTTTAACTGAGACAGAAATTCATAGTCATTTGTGATCCCCATTCATAGCGCAGCTTGATATTAGCACTGTCTTTAGAACAGTTACAGATGTGGGAAAAGTAACTGTCTGTACCCGTAGGAAAGGTCCCTTGGCTTATATTACTTTGTGCATGTTCAGACAGGTTACCAGTTATTTTTTAATATATATATATATATATATATATTCTTTAATATATATATATATATAGAACAAAACATTTTCTTTGAGTACATGTAAATCTGCTATCAATTATGTTTTGAACTTAGACTGTAAAAAATTCCTGACAGAATTTGACTATAAAAGTTAACAACATCTTTGGTTTTACAGTTAAATACTGTAACTACGTTAACTGATCTAATCTTAATATACCAAACTATTAAAGCACTGAAATCTGTTTTGTAGCTTTGAAACACACTGATAAGCACCAAAAGCAGGTGATGATGAGAAAGTCACATGATGAACCAAAGCCCATCACAAGCAGCTTTTAAACAGTAACATGTATAGAAGGAGCTCAGAGTCATTCACACAAACACTAAACACCGTCATGATGAGACTCATTACACTCAAATACACAATAAACATTCATTTAACAACATTACATGTGACACACAACCCTAATAAACATCACTGATAAGAAAAAACTAAGAAAAAACATCAAATTCAAACTAAATTTGAAATGCAATGCAGGGAATTTTGGGAATGTCCATTTACAGTTTTTCCCTGTAAAGGAATTTACCATTAACCATTTAACAGGTTTTTACCGTAACATTTGTACAGTTTTTACTATTAATCACAGTCATTTTTTACACTCACAAAAAGAAGTAAAACCTCAAATGTATTGCATTAATTTCCCCCTCATTTTATTATTTTAAAAAGCATTTTCAAAGCATATTAATTTGCAACTATATTGTGGAAATGGTGTGACTTACTGTATTTCAAACTTCATTTTAACTCTGAGCAGTGGACTTTTATAGTCATTCATCATCTCAATTTCTAGCTTAACTTGATCCTTTCAAAAAAAAATTCACAATTAGCACTCACAAAAGCAACATTTCATTCAATTTGGGTCTTTAAGCAAAAAGGAGAATCACTCTTAAGAAACCCTTTCATTATCAAAACCCTTTTAAAAACAGCCGAGCTGTTCTGTCTGTGATGTTGTTGAATAGCAGCTGGATTAGTCAAACAATATAAAAAGCAGTGGAGAACTAGTCGTTATTATGGCTACCTGGGTCGACATGATGAAGCTGCGAGTCACTGAGGACATCTGAAAATGATTACCAAGATTTCCATGGTGAAGAAAATAAATTCTCTTTCTAGTCCCACATCAGAACATGTGGTGTGCACCAGTCTCTCTCTCTCTGTGAGTGTGAAACTAATACAAAAACTGGAGTAAAACTCACTTTTTGTGTCTAAAGGTGTTTAATCTTTTTGTCATGTTTGGACATTATGATATGTGATGGACAGCTATGAAAACATTAGTGAGTTCCCAGAGACTCCACACTGATGCAGACACACATGCTCATCACGGTCATTTCTTTAGCCTCGTTACTGACAGAGCATCAGACGTGGCAACGCTAAAAAAGCGAGCGAGCTGGAGGAAAAGTTATAGGAAGGCTGTGGTCATCACTGCACATTACAGTCCTTCCTATTCACCGCAAAACTGTGGGTCTGCAGAAGTGAGAGAGAGAGAAAGAGAACATACTGGCTGCATTTGGGGAGGGTTAAGAGAGCGCTGTACATTCTTTTCCATTGAAGTCACTGTTTCTGCTCCATTCTCAAGTGCTCAGCGAGGCTTCAGCAGATCTACAAACTCAGTTAGTTCTTGAGAAGTAGACTTTAGTAAGGGTACTTACTGTCTTTGACTGATGGGGTTCATATAAAGACTGAGAGAAGTATGAAGGTGATATTAAGTCTGTGCTGGATGTTCACATGCATCTTTTGTACAGAAACAAGCGTGTTTGTGTATAAATGTCTAAATAATTGTGAAGGAGCAGAACTCAGCTGTCCATCACGCCTGTAGTGAAGGTCTTCTCTGACAGCATTTCAGGCCTGTCTCCTCCTCTTCTCTTCTTCTTGCTGTTTAAAATGACTTCTACCTCGAGAAGACAGAGATGGACAGTGTGTTCGTCAGGCTCTGAGAGATCATTCATGAAGCTTTAACAGATCAACTTTTCAATACCCGGCAAATACTTTCTTACTACACTGAGCTTGGAGTAAATAATAAATAAAATAAAAACAGCATTTCTTGTAAAATATACTCCATATATTGTTTGATTTGTCCAAAAAAAAATTAAAATTATGCTGTAGTGCTAGTTAAAAGAAATCTGATGATGAAATGTAAAACTATAAGCTCTCAACTAATTGAATGTTTATATGCATGAAATTTATATTTTGCAGTAAATGTTTTTATTTTTTTGTTTCTATATGCATAATCAACAACTTTAAATCAGTATTTGTAATTCAGGTGTCATTTGCAATGCTTGTGGTTCTTTCCCTTATTATAGTCTAAGGGTCACTTTAAATACTTCTTCGATTATTAAAAGTATTTTCAGTTCATTTTCAAATAATTTTTTGCTTCAAATCAAAATGTGTAATCTCGTGATTTTAGCTGGGAAAATACTTTATAGTACTATACTGTTGTATAAAAACCTTTTGAAAACATTTAAGTATTTTGTTCAAGTCCAAAATTATTTTTATGAATTTTAAAAATTGTCTAAGTGGGTCTCCTCTGTGACATAATTTCCTGTTTTATATATAATCACATATAAATGCATGATTTATGCATGACTACCACACTATTATTATTTTTTTACATGATGTGTATATTTATTATGTATATATGAATACATACATGTACAGTATATATATTGGAAACATTTACATGTATTTCCATATAATTTATTTTATATATATTCAAGATATAAATGTAACATATTTTTCTTTCAATCATATGTGTCTATTTAAATATGCACAATAAATATACACAGCAAACACACATATACTATGTAAACAAAAACTTTTATTATGGATGTGATTAATCATGATTAATCGTTTGACAACACTAAAATTTAGTAATACTTTTAAAATATATTACAATCCCAAAATAAACAGATTGAAAATTTTGAAAAAGAAGACACGCATTCAAGCATCCTGAATATACAGTAAATCCAGATACACACACAAAAAGAAATGAGTATATAAATTCAGTATATTATATATATATATATATATATTGAGTATATAACATATTCAGTTTTTTCTTATGGAATGTCATAAAAATAATAAATAAATAAATAAATAAAAAACTTTGCATTTCAAATAATTGTATATATACCCCTCTATCTGGTTCATTGCCTCTGTGTCAGCGGAGTGGGAGGGGCCCAGCAGCTGAGCGTGTGCTGTGATTGGCCGGTTCTCCAGACAGATGGCTGTACCTGGTGTGCTGAAGAGCAGAGATCCGTCAGGAACAGACAGCGACTGGGAACGGGACGCAGCGCAGGAAGAGCAGATTAGTTTTAGAGCAGGTCTCTGGCAGCTCCAGTGTTTGAGGAACGCTGGCTCACATCAACACAGCAACAGAGCTTGGCCGTGTTCAGGGAATCTCTCTCTTGTAAAGTATTACTTACAAAGTTACACAAAACAGCAGCCAAATCAAATCATCCCTTACGAGTCCTCAGCTGCTGTTATACAGACACCTGTTCAGCTCATCCAGGTGAAGCAAAATACCGCTGCAGTTCAACCCTTCTCTATTTTTCACACGACATACTGAAAAATACCAAGTTACACTGAATTCAACTTAAACACTTTGGAACTTATTTATTTATTTAACTTTTTGAAACTTATTTTTGCTCAAATATTGCTAGTAAATTTCACAAATAGCTACACCTTGAATTAAATGTCAAATTTTGAAGTTGAAAAAGAAGTTGAACATACTCTAATAAACTAAAAGAATCATTTCGTTACAGTGTAGCTGTGATCCGATGAATGATAAACTGTGAGTAAACTTATGGGAATTATTGATCAATAGTACAGTATATGCATGTGTTGAAGTTGCCATTTCACAAGATGTCAACTTTTTAAAATAACTCCTGGTGAAAATGTGAGCAGCCACTAATACACTTTATTTGAAAAAACCCACAGTGCAGCATTTACAGGAAATAAAATGCCAAAATGGGTCATTCGGAAATCATAACCATATTGTCATCTCATCTCAATTCCCATTCAGCAGTTCAGTCCAGCAGTGATTAGCCAATCATTTGAGAGGTCACTTAATTATTCAAGTCTTAAAGGGACAGTGTGTTAATTCTCTAAGCTCCATCTGTTTTTGCTGCTGCTGCAGAAATGCTTGAACTGTGTCTATGAACACTGCAAAAACAGCTTGTATTATCAGTTTTAGTCTTGTTTCTAGTCAAAATATTAAACCATTCTTAAATTGAACTTAAAATTAAAATTAACTTGTGACGGTGAGAGACTGTGTACAGATCTCTTCTAGTGACCTGCTGCTTCTTGCTTTGTTTATAATTAAGTGGCAGTCTGTGAGTGAATATTGTTTCTGGAGCACATTGTTTTTCAGGTTCTCCCAGCGATCTCCCTCAGTCCCAGTCCTCTTCTCGTTCTTTGTTTTCTCCCCCACGTCTCTGACTCTTTTTTCCCCTCCTCCGTTTCTCTGAGAGCATGCAGCAGTATTTATGAGTGCTTGTGCGGTGGCGTCAGGGAATGATGAGCTTTCCAGACGCAGCGCTGAGCTCATTTCTCCACAACTCATTTCAGACCCAGCTCCTCTCCACTCCATATACATAAGGAGAAGGGATTCTCCTGGCCTGCCCACAGCCGGGCTTCAGGAATGCCAGTCTGTGATGACATGTGCATTTATCTGATAAATGTGCATCTAATGAAATTCTCTGGGAATTAAACGCATGAGCTGTGCGTGACCATGCTCTTTTTCAGCGAATTTCTGCTCAAATGCATAAATGTAATGTAAAAAACCAAAATTAAAGCAAACAAAATAGTCCTTATGTGGAAAATATATTATAATTTATATAGCAATTAATCACAAACAAAGTTAACATTTTTGTTGAGATACTATATGTGTATATGTGTGTGTACTTTGTATTTATTTCATAATATTTATTGTGCATATATAAATAGAAACACATGCATGTATTTATTTAATAAAAATATTGTTATTATGTTTATTTATAATATAAAATAAAACTATATAAATAGCCTATATAAATACATAAATCTCAGTTTTCAAAATATGTACATAAATAATGTAAACAAAAATGTATCTTTTGGATGTGAATAATCATGATTAATATATTAAACTTCAACACATATATTATATTTAACAGTTCTAGGCAATGATTAATTGTGATTAATCACATCCAAAATAACTTTGTGACTTATCATAAATAATTTATTTAATAATTTTTAAAAGTTTCTTTTTTTATGTATTAAAAACTGACCCTCTAACACGATCATTCTCTGTTCTTCTTCTATCTAGTTTTCTTTTTATTTATAGTGAAATAAAACCTACAAAAACTTCATCAGCGCTTAGGTATCATTGCTCTTTTGTTGATTTTGATTTTGAATATTTCATTTTAGTTTCATTATGTGTTACTCTTCTTGTTGTTTACCACTGAACAAAGCCGTAGTGCTAGGTCAGCTCTTGAGTTGGTGGTCCTGGTGTTGAGCAGGGAGGGGTCTGATCTGGGAAAATACAGCAAGCAGCTCTCAAAGTGAGTGAAATAACTATTTATCTTCTGCCTCTGAGTCACAGCAGACGTTGACTCGTGACCCAGTTTACAAGAGCCTTCAGATAGCATCTCCTCTGACTGGACTCCCATTCATCCGTTTGGTAGATGCCTTTATTTTACACGGCGTCTTTATCAGTTTGTGGTTTTTAAGAATTAAACCCAAGTCACAATGAACACACACAAAAGCCACAGAAGAGAAAACAGTCTGATTGTTTGCTAATGAAAGGAGCTGATGCTCACAGAACGACAAACGAGAGACAGAACAAAACAAGGCAGTGTTGAACAATGTATTAGAGCAGGACTGGAAAAACTCTTTCTCAGATGTTTCTCTGGGCAGAGCTTTCTGATGTTGAGAACGTCTGCCAAGGACTCTGGAAGAGACTGGAGAATAGCCCTGAAGAAACACATCTGTGGTGACTGTTCAAACACAAAACGTCTCATAATCACCAAACTCTCTCAAACTTTTCTGCATTCAGTTTTCTTAGCATTGACTCTGTATGGACTGTTTTTATTTCCGATGTCTTCAGTAGGTCGTGTGAGTCCCAGCTGCTGTTTGCACATTATCTGTAGTCTGGGTAGAATTGAGTCATATTTTCCATTCTGTTTCTTCTCTGTCTCTCTCTGACCTGGAATGAAGGAGGGATTGGAGGAGGAGAGCAAGACTAAGGAGGTGTGTCTGAGACTAGAAGACCAGAAGAAGATGGACTAATGTTCAGTACATTAATTAATGCTTCTGTTCAGTGAAGAGGCTTTAAAGTTATTTAAAGTCACAGTAAAGTGTATAGATTATTATTAGTGCTGTCAAATGATTAATTGTATGCAAAATAAAAGTTTTTGTTTGAATGTGTGCTGTGTATTTTCATTATGTTTTTATAAATACACACACACATGCACACACATATATATATTTAGAAAATATTTGTATATCATATATATATATATATTAGGGATGTGCATCTCCATAACTGAGGCAGATGCGATACGCGTCTCAATGCATAGCCAACGATACGATACATTCGATGCTGTATGATGCAATGAAACACAGGTATACAGGTATTGGGAGCACTTGTTCTCTGTAACGCTGTAAGGCTGAATGTCTTTACAGATAAGAAAAAAGGT
>JAUMHI010000053.1:1930922-1947707 GCA_032359435.1 Enteromius unitaeniatus | reverse complement strand
TTTTCATTTTCTTTATAATGTTTGTTTTCATTTAATTTAAATGTCGTTGCCCATGTATGTTATTTATTCTAAAATTGTAATAATAACAAACAAACAAAAATCACCTCCATTTGCAGATTGAATTATTCACTTACCTTATTTTAGCCTACCTGTACAAACAGATTCTGCTGTTTCACTTAAACATCACAAACTTGCATTTGATATCCATTTGATGTGATTGTATCATCACAATCATAAAGAATGACACCCTCTATCGCCCCCTGGAGGCCGGAGGATGGAGACTGTATTTATCATCACTGTTGAAACGGAGCGCATCACTTTTAAAAACTAACCGAGAGTCTTTTCAGAAACAGACAAATAATGACATTCCTCTGACAAGAAGCAAGACAACTAATCAAGGTTTTCACACTCAGTATCGTGTTATTATCACACATGAAAGAGCATTTATAGACTGTAAAAAGGCTGTATATATATATAACCATCATATACTGATGTTTGTTTTTTAAATGTAACGTTACGTTATTGGTAATATCCTCGATGACAGTTACACTGACAAGATGCGTCGTTACTAAAGTAGCATTTATTCTGTAACACGCTCTTAAAGTTAAAATTGTGCTAAAAACCGCTTTTTACCAGAAGAAACCTAGCTTAAAATCAACCATAAACAGTAAATAAACAACAACAAAGTAAACAAACAGAGAGAAAACATGGATTCACGTTATATTTAGAAGACATGATAAAAAAGAAATGGTATTTGTTAAATAAATGTGATCCTGGACATCATAGGGGTCAGTAAAATTGTACAAATGAAGTCCTTATTAATCAAAAATGAGGTTCTGATATATGTAACGTTACTGTAGCCTGAGTTTTGACATAAAAGAAACAAATAGATGTATTGTTGTCTATTGCTACAAATGTGCTGCTGCTTTCCTGCTCCATGGTCACACATGTTTTCAGTCAACGGGCCTCTTTCCCTCCTTAATTATGTTGTTGTCAGACATTGTCTTAGTAACTAATGGATGATTAATCCAGAGCTGAGTGTGTCTGTCTGCTTGTTGAGGATCTGAGCTCAGCCCAAAATATTGCAAAATACTAATATTTGAATGATATTTTTCAGAAGTTCTGTTTTGATTCTGCTCTATTGCTGTGATTAGATTATGGACTCCGTGCGACGACACGAGGATCTGTGGAGGGTCTATAAGGAGGAAACACCCAGCACCACTCAACAGTAAGCATTTGGTTTGAATTCAAGCTGTAGATTAATCAGACAGTATATCAGTTGTAGGCTTTTAAATGAAAATCTCTTACCAATATCAACCAACATTTCCACCCTCATGCATCTCTATGAATTAATATTTGAATGTGAGGAACATATTGCCTTTTAGACACCTGTACAAAGTTTTACTTGCCTAAAAACAAGCAGAGTTAAACACTTGGATGCGTATTAAATGGTTTGCGATGTTGAGTATGTGTGTATTTGACACAGACATGTTATTAAGTGATGTCATGTGTGATTTTAAAGCTGATGTTTAAATCAGGAAGCTTTCCAGCTCATTTAGGGCTGTTGTTGGGTTACTCAAGGCAACAAGAGCGTGCTTCCATGATAAATTACTGAAGCATATTGACTGAAGCATTTCATTGATTTCACTGCAGAGTGGAATGAATTACACACTGTTTGCTCCGCTGTGGTCTAGAAGATACACGGCCTTTGCCTGGACACGACTTTACATATGAAGGGTTTATTTGGACAGATAACTCATTTCATTGTGTGTTGCATTTAAAATTAAACTTAAACTTAGTCAGACTGCAGAAGGGTTATATTGATTTGGTAATAAAAATAAATACATGATTTGAAAAAGAAAAAAGAGTTATCTTTTTGCATATAAACTCTTCATATAATTCTTATAGGAAAATAATAATGCAAAATAATATAAATGTTGATTTTTTTTGTATTTAGATTCTAAAAAACAAGATTTTGATGAGTTATGGTCTAAACTAAACTGATTTTTACCTGGATACAAGAAAGCATACAAAAATTACATTTATATTTTTTTACAAAAATACATATACAAAATTATTATTTGTACCTTTTAAAATTTTTTGTTATATATTATTTTAATTTATATTCTTGTAATTTCTGTTTTAATATTTTTATTTCTTTTAAAAGCAGAAATGTAGAAGTTCTATTCTAATTAAGCTAGATTATTTAGTTGTGTTTTTTCCCTCCTCTTCACAACTCTTGACATCAGCATGAAAATAAATCAAACAGCATTCATGTTTCTAACCATAGACGTTTAGAAGTTTTAATTGATTAGTTGCATTTTTGCATGCTTTATAAAACTGCAATAGCGCTTTACTCCACAGGAGGTCTCTGTCTCTCTGCTCTGATTTACTCGCTCTGTGCATTTCATAGAGATTGTTATTTTAATAAATAACAGCTTGTGTATAACTAATGTATGCGTATGCATAAGTTTGTTTCACACCACGTTTTCCCTCTCCGCTCACAGTTTCTCGGGCCGGAGCGTGCTTCTGTTGGAGTCGCTGCAGTCGAGTCATCTGAGGTCACTGATGCAGTCCTTCTTCAGAAAGGGTTCAGAGAGATCCAAACCCAACAGAAGAGCCAGAGTCTCCACTAACGCCATGAGTTTTGAGGATTTCTTCTCTTCTCTGACAGAAGCGACAGGCAGAGACTACCAGAGAAGTGATGTGGAGGAGTTGTTCAATGAGGCCGGTGCTCTTACGTTACTGTTTAGGAGCCACTAAAAAGACAAACTTAGTCGCTTCACTAATAGACTGAAGCGAAATGTTTTATGACAGACGTGTTTCCTTCTGTACAGATGGACGTCTCTTGTGCTGGTTGTGTGGGATGGCAAACGTTTCACAACTTCTTACTGCAGCATTACAAGCAGATCAAAGACTTGATGTGGGCCTGTAAAAATATTCCCATCTCACAGCCTTCAATACACCACTGCACCTACAACAAGGTGACCGCTGTCTATATACAGTATATGACTCATTCTTTAGTCTTTTAGGTGCATTCGGTGTCCCCAGTCTGTTACCGTCAACTCTGTTACCAAGGTAGAGTAACAGTGCTGATAATAGTGTAACTGAACTGACTGTTTTATTTTATTCCACTTGCTGGCGTAAGAGCTAAGAACACATGACACTAATGAAAACATGATTAAAAGAGCTTAAAATAAACCAGTGTGAGATCAGTAATACATGATGTTTTTCTTGACGTTCTACACGATAACTCTGGGTGTAAGACATTTTTAGATGGGAATATTTTCTCAGAGAGAGCACAGATACTTTTCAGAGCTTCAGATCTTATCAGTGAGTGAACGTGACATCATTTCCTGTAACTTACTCATTTCTGACAGATAATTCCACCAATTTAAAAGCAAAATATGGTTTGGTAACAGAGTTGACGCAAGATTTATGGACACACGTTTTTCTAAGAATTTTTTTGTTTGTTTATAATTTAATGTTGTAGAATTAATCTATTTAGGGCTTTTATAAATAAACTGTTGCCAAAAGAAAAGTACTATAAAATATTTTGATTGAACATTGATAGAGGATGGAAAAACACTGACTAGTGCAGACAAGAAGAAATTATGATTTTCAGCTATTATTATATTGTTATGGCTTGTATAATCTTGTATTTCATAACAATTAGTAAATAATAATAAATTGAAATAAAATATAAGGATTTGAATAAAAAGCTGAAAAAATTCTGACTTCGGACACTAAATGCACACGCAATTATAGAATCACCCATATAAAACATTTATGCTATTGATTGATTATTAATTCCTTCATTGGTTAGGTCTAAGATGTTATAAATAATGATTCGTCCTTTTATTAGTGCTATTATTGTTTTAAATAAAATAAAGTGCCTCTAGTTTTTTCTACTACTAGGATAATAATAAAATGTATTTATTTTAGTCAATATTTTCAACATATTATTGAAAATTATTGAACATTTTACTTACAACTTTTGCTTTACTCATGAAATAAAATAAAATTATATGGAATAATTTTCACAACACAGGACACTGCCAGACATAGCTTATTACAATTACTCTCCTGCTTTTGTTTTTCAGCCCGAAAATACATTGATATGACTTTTTTGGCCATATCACCCAGCCCTCAAAACATTTTCTCTTAATGTTCAGATAATGTATGTCAAATATGTAATGTTTCTGTACATTACATACATTATCTGTACATTACAGATAATGTATGTAAAAATGTTATCTACACTATCGATCGTGTTTTTGGTTCATATAATGTGAGATTTCACTGTGTTCATACCACTCTAATTGTAACATCACGAATTACATCAGAAAGAGCCAATTGTGCGGGTCTTGGCTCTGAGTCAGTCTCCACCGATGCGTTACATCAGCGTCAGCAAGAGAGGGACTCTTATTGTGTGGAACAGACATCTGAGCAACATAAAGCCTCTGGAGGTGACATATTAACACTTAATCCACAGAATGATATGTTTACAGTCATATATTTTAGAGTCTATAACCTCTCCTCGTCCCTGCAGATGTGTGCCAGCCCCTTTAATAAAAGGCAGTACCATAAGAGGTTCCAGGGCTGGACCACCGATGCTGTCTACTTAGGGAACGTTCACAAGATTGCTGTGGCAACCCTGAGCAGGGGAATACACTTCTTTGACGTTACCACCACCTGCAGTTTTGAGCAGGTTCACTTGTTCGGTACGAGCCAGCAAGCCTGTCAGATATAGGCCAGACGTTAGCTTTTCTGCTTGCATGCTGACCTTGTTGTGTTTCTCTCTCTCTCTCTCTGTTTTTCCAGGTCTGAGTCATATTGCTACTGCTCTGTGTTACTGGTATGACACAGAGGTAGGCTGCTGACGTTTCCTGCTCCAGCGTTGAACTCAAGTTTATTTTAAGCTTGTTAATTCTCCAGGCTGGTTTGGTTTTGTTTGAGCTCACCGTGAGTCTTGTTTGATCTGCGTCTCCAGGCTCCAGGAGAAAAGTGTGTGCTGATGTGGGGCGATGACAGAGGCTCTGTGAATTTGCTGTGGTTTCTTCAGCCTTTCAAGGGCCTCTTTGAAATGGCTTTTACCAACCAGATGGGCCCAGTGCAGGTCTTTATGCCAGTGAGTGTGTGCGTTTTCACTGTAGGGCAATTACTGTGCCGAGACAGATTGACCCTGAAACTGTGTTAAAAAATAAATAATAATAAAATGACCATATATGTGACCCTGAGCTTCAATACCAGTCATAAGAGTACATTTTTTATTTATTGGTTTGTTGGAATATAACAATATTTGGCTGAATCTGAGGGTGCAAAAAAACTCAATATTGAGAAAATCACCTATAAAGGTGTCCAAATGAAGTCCTTAATAATGCATATTACTAATCATAAATGAAGTTTTGATTGGTAGGAAATTTACAAAATATCTTTAATACATCACCAAAAAAACAACATAATTTTGACCCATACAGTGTATTGTTGTCTATTACTATAAATGTACCTGTGCTTTTTTTTTTTGCTTCAGGCCCACAATTATTCTTCTGAACCCATTTCTTCTACGTCTGATATTGTGTATTGTAAAAATGGTTTTATGAATGCAGGATATACATGCACACAGTGCGCTGGTCTCATATCAGCACATCCCAAGAATCCACAGTGAGCCCATCAACAGGATCCTGTATGAGCCGCACGATGAGCTCATTATCACTTCATCAGAAAGTCCAGCCAGCTCTGTGGTCATCATTGATGTCGGTCAGAAGAGAGAGGAATACATCTGGAGAATAGAAAAGGTGAGTCTGCAGTATGTAATGTTGGTGCATCTCATTGTCTCTGGGCCGTACTGTAGCAACATATATTCTGTACATAATATGCACATGATTAACCATGCAATCCAATCGTTCCCTGGCTAGACGAGACAGGTCAATCAGAGAGATCGATGGACAGACAGTAGGTCATGCTTTAAAGGGTTGTTGTTGTTTTCTATGGGAAAGTACCGTCTTTAATTCACAGAGCATTTAAATCTAAATAGAGACTCATGATTCAGAGAGGTTGTTGTGGTTTAAAGGGAGTGTCCAGACCCAAATAAAAAGTCTTCATTTAGTTGTTTTGACGGATTTATTAAAGCAGACTATTCCCCAGCATTTTCCATTCTGTAATATTCAGAGACGTAATACGCCGCCTCCACAGTAGTCACAGATTTAATTGCTAGAAAAAAAGTATTGTGTAAATCAAGAATATGTGACTCACTTATAAGTCAGACTAAATGTGACCCTGGAGCACAAAACCATATGTATAATGTATAGAAATAGCCAACAATACATTGTATGAGTTAAAAAAATTATGCATTTTTCTTTTATGCCAAAAATCTTTAGCATATGAAGATATTTTGTACATTTTGTACTTTGTGTACTGAACTAATTTTTGATTAGTAATGATAATGATAAATCATGTGAATAACTAATGATTACAAAATGATTATGTAAATAAATTATTATAAATTAACTAAAAAAAACATAGACATAAAAACACAACACAATTTGCCTTCACTAATAGTCATTGCTAAGAACTTCATTTGTACAACCTTACAGATGATTTTCTCAACGAGTCTCGATCGACCCCAGGTGACTGGCTGCAGTATAGGTCATGAACCCTGCACTCTTCATGTCATTTATTGGGACGTGAGACAAACTAAATAATCAAATTACACTTCAAATAAATTTTGGTTTCCAGCAAAGATGGTTTACATCATTTTAGGACGTTATTATCATGCTGATGTATGCTGAAATGTTTGTTTTTCTAACAAGTTTGCTTAAAACTATTTTGTTGATGCTATAAAAAGGGGGGCGTGGTGTAATGATTGTGAGCTTGTGATTGGGTGTGCGAGAGTTTGAGGCTCCACCTCACGATCTCCACTGCGCAGTCTCTGGCTCCAAATTACGTCATTTTCTCAAGATGTCTGTGTTCTGGAAGGTGTTCTGGCTTCACTTTCTGTAGTGGAAGGAAGTGGAGTCACGTCGTCTATCTTTTTTACAGTCTATGGTCCTAACAAACCATACAACAATGGAGAGCTAATTTATTCAGCTTTCTGATGATGTATAAATCTCAATTTCAAGAAATTGACTGGTTTTGTGCTCCAGGTGCACATATAATGATGCTTCTCTTTGTGTTCTTCTGCTGCAGGGAGTCAAGTGTTTTGACTTTAGCTTCTCTCTGGGGCTGCTGGTGACGGCTGGAGCGGGTTCTTCTGTCAGACTCTGGAACCGATATGTGACTTCCCGGCCGACTGCAGTTCTGCGCGGTCACCAGACCACTGTGGTGGATGTGGTCATTCACCAAGCACTGGGCAAGATCTTCAGCTACTCCAAGGACGCTGTTAGTTTTCCTCCTACCACATGTCAGATTGCACACAGACAGAGCTATATAAAATCTCAAGAAGAAGAATTTCTTAAGATAAATTCCAAGAAGTTTGAAAGAATGTCCCTAAGTGCAGTACTTGAGAAATTCCTCATGTATTTTGTTAAGAATATCTTATCTAAAAAATACAAGCTTTGACTTAGTCTGGTTATAAGAGTCATAATCATAAGCAGCTTGCACAGAATGTTATTATTAATATAAATGATTAATCATTGTGTCACGTCAGAGAACTGATGCCCATCCCTAGTTGTAGAATTATGTATTTTATGTTTTATCTAGTGTTATGTTTTCATTCTTCAATGCAATAATTAATTTGGAACAACCTGTTAAATAAAAAAAAAAAAATACAAAATTAACTTCTAACCATCTAACCAACCGTGGCTGGGAATCCACACATCTCAGCCGACAAAGCCAACCCCGCCACCAGAACCCACGCCACCAAAGCCTTCACTGCCAGAGCCTTCACCTGAGCGCGTGCCGCCAGAGCCTTTACCCGGGTTCATGCTGGCAGAGTCACCACAGCCAAAAACCACGGCAAGAAGGTGGTCTCGTGGGGTCCCACCCCCCCACCCACTGGAACCAGCATGGCCGGGGCGTCCCTCGACCTTACCTCCGGCCTCCAAAACCAGAACTTTGGTCCTCTCTCGCTCCTGCTCCGCCATGGCCCTCCGGATCCCCTTATCCGTGTTGTTCGCCGGCGCCATATGTTCCGCCTTGGCCCTCTGGATCCTCGTTGTCGGCCTGGTTCTTCAGCTTCCAGTCTTCCCCTTCAGCTCTGCCCCCTGTAGTTGAGTTTTGGTGCGAGGACGCACCTTCCTGGGGGGGGGGATAATGTCACGCCCATGTCTGTGTTTGTGTCTTTAGTTTTGGTTTTGTTTCATGATTTCCAGTTTCCCTATTTGGTCCTAAGTTCCTGTCCTATTTTATTTCATTGTATTAATTACTGTCCAGATGTGTCTCGTTTATGTCTGTGTATTTGTAGTGCCTGAGTTCTTGCTTTAATTGCAGAATCCCGACAGCTAGATTGTTTGTTTCTTCATCAGAAAAAAAAATTGGAGATATTTAGCGTTACATAAGCATTTGTCCTCTCCAGATGTTAACTGGTGGTGCTGTGGATTATTCTGATGTTTTTATCAGCTGTATGGACTCTCATTCTGATGGCACCCATTCACTGCACTCTTAAAAAAAGGTGCTTTTTTGTCTAAATGGTTTCATAAAGTACCTTTAACATCTGGTTTTCTAGTTTATCTTCAGATTCTAAAAAGGTAAGGATAAAATTTGAAGATTTGCTGTGAAGAACCTTTTGAGGCATCTTTATTTTTAAGAGTGCACAGAGCATCCATTGCTAAGACGGTGATGCAGTGCTACAGTTCTCCAAATCTGATGAAGAAGCAAACTCATCTTGGATTGCCTAAGGGTTTTTTTCTTTGCATTTGAAATTTCATGCCAGTTTGACGGCTGTTGGCATGAGAAATAGAAATCATGGAAAGGCCTTAATGCAGTAAAAGTCACAGATAATGCAGCGGTTTCTCTCCATGTCACCTTTCAGGTGCTGAAAATATGGGACATTCCTTCTCAGCAGTGCTTAAAGACATTTTCCCTGCAGTTCCCTAATATCCATCTCAACTTCACCCCGGAGCATGGCAGCTTTCCTCTGCTCCTCAGCCTGAGCCCAGACCCTGTTCTCCTGGTGACCTGCAGAGAGTATCTAGCCACGCTCCTTCTGCACAAGAGCGAGTCCAGCAGCAGGTCTGGGGTTTACACCTGCGCTCTCTATAATCCTCGTCATCAGCAGGTCAGTGTTTGGGTTCGTGTGATTGATGGTTTGTGGACTGAACATTACAGGTTCTTGTTTTGGCATGGTCTAGGTAATCACAGCCTGCACCGGCTCCACGCTGACAGTGTGGGACGTGAAGACCGGCGTTAAGAGGATGGAGATAAGGAATGCTCACGGTAAGGAGGAGGTCTCCTGTATGGCACTAGATGTACATCAGCGCAGACTGATCTCCGCTGCCACCAACGGCACCATCAAGGCAAGTGTCGAGACACTAATTTTAGCAAAGTCCTTTTGAGGAGAGTCATTTCAGTCATGAATACAGTTTAGTGTTAAATTCCCCCACTGATGTTTACTAAGTATACAATTAAATTTCATATTTGAAATCATCAATGAAAACTGACAACAACTCTCTCTTAGGATCATGTGACGCTGAATACTTGAGTGATGATGCTGAAAATTCAGCTGCACATCACAGAAATAAATTACACTTTGAAAAATACTCAAACAAAAAGTAGTTATTTTAAATAGTACAAATATATTATTAATGTTTATACCTTTACAATCAGTTTCTGAGTACGTTCTGCACATGCAGTTAATTGGCCATTAAACTGGCCATTTTTTCATCATTCTCTTGCTGTAGGTGTGGAACTTACTGAATGGCCTCAATCTTCATAAACTAGAACCTGCCTCCAGTGCAGAGGTCACCGGGATCATCTGTCACCATGACGACCAGCTTCTCGCCACAGGCTGGAGTCGACTGATCACTCAGTATAGCATTGCCTTTTCAGAAGTAAGGGCCAGTTTGTGTCTCAAGCATACACACTTTAATGGCTACTTAAAAGCAAAAAGCCAGAATATACACTCAAAGTGCATTTTTTCAAGTTCTGTTCAACTCGGTGTGTGCTTTTGTGGTCGTACCTTAAGACGTCTGTGACTACAAAGTGGGTTTTAATGATGAGCTGACACAGCAGATCTGGAGATCTGAGAGACATTTACTGAAGTGTGTCTGTGAGTACAGGACATTTATATAAACGCAGACCTGTCCTGGAAGTCTGGTCGTCAGCACGCAGAGGATATCCTGGCCATGGATCACTGTCCAGGTCTGGGACTTCTGGCTACTGGGAGTTATGATGGAGAGATCATTATCTGGAGCCTGGCTCGGCAGAAACCCATGACACGACTGCAGATGAACCATCAAGAGAAGTCAGTGTGAAATCAGGCAGCATTTTCCCTGCTAATTTGAAATACAAGAGTTTATGTATTAAGGGCACATATTTAACACTGAATTCTTGAATTATTTTTGGAAATAAGTGTTCAGCAGCTTGCTAATCCTAACCCTAAAATTCAGTTAATTTACAAATAGAAATCTAGCAAAACAGCACATTTGGTTTCAAGGGTCAGAGAGGAGGTGAAAAATTAGGCAAAACTAAATGTTTCTGGATAAATAACCGTGACTAAAAACATAAGTGTATAAAATGCCTCTTTATAAAATCCCTGCAGTGTGCATAATAAGTTGCAATATATGTAATATGGTCAAACTAATGTTTCATCAGTAAAAAATCCTTTGTTCTGAGACCTGAGGTTCATTGGAAATAATGTAGTGTATGAAAACAAGTATAAAATGTCTATTTGCACTATAACAAAAAAATTCTCAAAGTTGTAAATAAAACAAAAATTGTTGAAGTGTGTTAAAGGAAAAACTGCAAGTCTTTTGGCTTAAAAAATGTAGTTTAATTCAATGTGTTTGTTGCAGTTACTTCGTAATAATTCATAAAGTTTAGCAATTTAGCGAAGAATATTCTTTGGAAGTTCTAGTTGCCTCAGAATCGCATATGAACTGGTGTTTGCGAAAAAACAACAACTGAATTGTAAGATAAAAAGTACAAATTCATCCTAAAGATTTGACTTTATAACTCACAGTTGTGAGTTTATATCTCATATTATATCACACAATTTGAACTCAGAATTCAGAGATTTAAAGCCATTCTGAATTTTTATTTCTCACAATAAAGACTATATCTTGTAATATAGACTTTATAAATTTTTTTCTCTCTGACCCTTGAAACCAAATGCACTGTTTTTCTAGGTTTCTAAAAGTACTATTTTGATTTCTAAATGTCTTTTGAATTTCAAGGAGTCTATAATCTCAGAAGTTTTTAGTTTCACACAACTAATTTTGCAAGACTAAATTCGCTATCCTAAGAAACATGCTTTGTTACAGACCCCTTAAGGGACATGGTGGAGGAAAAAAATCGGGGTGGGTAAAAGAAAATTCAAGGTGGAAAGATTTTTTTATTTTTTTCAAATCTTTTGCATTCTCTCACAAAACTTTACGTTCTCTGGCAAAGATATTTGAGTTCTCTGGCAAAACCTTTTGAGCTCAGATAAACACTTTGGGGCAGTTTCCCAAACAGGGTTTTAAGTCCTAGATTAAAACAAATGTTAAGAGCTGTATAGACTGGAAAAAGCTTTCACTGAGATATCTTAAAATACATTATTGTCATTGTTTGGTCTTAAAATGCTCACAGATAATGCATTTTTGTAAGACACATTTCTAAAAATTCTTAAAAGTCCTAAATTAGCAAAGGTCTAGTCCTGGCTTAATCTAATCCCTATCCGGGAAACTGTCCCTTTCTGTTTACTTTAAGCTTCCAGTGTATTAGACAGCTCCATAATGGAGCAGTTGTACATCATTAGACGTCATCAGCTGTCAAACGCTCTCACGGTACTTTGATGTTATACACTGACCGGTGGCTGCAGCGCCGCTTCAAGTCGAACACACAATGTCTGTATGGGTGCCAACAAAAACACAAAGCACAATGCAAATGCTTCGCGAGAAAACAACAGGTGTGTTTGACTTGAAGCGGCGCTACAGCCATATCCGATGCGTTTGACAGCTGATGGTTCCATATGCACGTTATGATTCGCTCTTGCTTTCGGTCGCTGCAGCACCACCTCTAATGATGTAGAACTGCTCCATTATGGAGCTGTCTAATACACTGGAAGCTTAAAGTAAACAGAATGGGGCGGTTTCCCAGACAGGTATTAGATTAAGCCAGTACTAGGTCTTTGTTAATTTAGGACATTTAAGTAGTTTTTAGAAACATGTCTTATAAAAAAAGCATTACCTGGGAACATTTTAAGACCAAACAATGCCAGCAATGTATTTTAAGGTACGTCAGTGCAAGCTTTTTTCTTTTTAGACAACTTTAACATTTATTTTAATTTAGGATTTAAACCCTGTTCGGGAAACTGCCCCAAAGTGTTTATCTCAGCTCAACTGGTTACGTCAGAGAACGCAAATGTTTTTCGAGAGAACGCAAATCATTTTGCAAGTTTTGTTTGGTGACTTGTTTATGTTTTATTTTTTGCATTTAACAGTCCTGCAACAAATCTTTGGACTGTGAAGCACCAATTGTTTGTGGTCCTGATGTTTGTGTATTAGCTGATGAAGGGATGTAATGTGCTTCTGTGTGTGTAGAGCTCATCTGCCCGTTCACAGACTGCTGTTCCTGCAGAGACGAGCCCAGCAAAGTCATCTGAGAAACAGCTCTGTGCTACTCAGCTCACAAAAAGGATTTATCTGCTGGTGGAGCGTCTGTGGGCCCAGACACATCCACGGTAAACATAATCACTTAGAGCAGCTGATGACAACTTAACATCTCAAACACTATAATACAGACCACTTTAAATTGAGGACTGTTTTAAAGTGCACTTCACTTCAAAAACCACAATAAACACTGTGAACTGTTGAAAAAGTCTGGAATAATTCAGACTTTTTAAATGTTTCTGAAAGAAGTCTCTTCTGCTAATCAAGGATGAGTAAAACTGTAAAAACAATAATATTGTTACTATTTCAAATAACTATTTTCTATTAATATAATAATTAAAATAAATATGAAAATAAGTAATATATTTTAAAGTTTAACTCTCTGGGGTCTGAGGTGTTTTTGGGGCCCATGAGATGTTTGGACATGCTCTGATATTTGTGCTTTTTTCAGCTACTTATAACATATTATTGATCAACCTGTATTTTTCTTGTAATCAACACAAACTGTGCTACAATAATATGTGACAATATATATATATATATATATATATATATATATGTATATATAAAATAATAATATGGGTTTTTTTTTAGAAAAAAAATATTATGCGTGGGTAGTAAGTTTTGTGAAAATAAAAGTAGCTGAAATAAGGCCATTTAACTCATACTTAATAGTAATGCACAGTACTGTGAGTAACCAATGTATTAGGCTAGAATATTTACTTCAGAATGATGTGAAAATCATTCCACTTACTTTTTCAGAGAAAACGATATAATGTTTTACATTTTAAAAGACATGTTTTGAGGCTGAAAGCTTGTATGCGAGGGCGTGAGAATGCCCATTAATATTCAGTGATTCTATAATATACATATAATAAATAATATATAAAATAATGAAAATATACATAATGAAGGTCAAAGACACATTATTGATCACACTGATCTAACTACAGAGATGTGAACAGACTTTGAGTCAATCCTGAAAACACTCTGTTCAACAAGTGAAACCTCTACATAATACCTGATATTTCAGTGTTCCCTGCTTTTTTTCAAGAAAAATAAAAGCTTGTTTTACCAGAAAATATCAGTATAGGCAAGCATCAGCGCTTCTGGAGGTCATCAGTGTGAAGATGCTCAGTTTGAGGAGACAGGACTAGCTGCAGGTGTCTAATCACTAAAAAACAAACAACAAAAAATCTGTGAGCATCCAATCAGTATATGTACATTTTATATATATATATCTATGTATATTTATAAAACATCTACAAGTATATATATATATATATATATTTATAAAATAGATTTGTGAACAGAGTATTAATAATATGGTCTACACATTATTATTCATCATGCACCATTATCATACAAAGAAATGTAAATGTCATATTCAAAACGTTTCACTTGATTTCAGACATTTCAGTCTGGTATTATAGTTCGGGAAAAACAAGCCAATAAATTAGTTCAAGTTTATGCCACAATAACAAGCAAACTGATACAAAAAATTACGATGATTATCATACCTATTGTGCTGGGGCGTGGTCGCATTAAAAGATAATGAAGGAGACATGAAAGACTGAAGATCACGTTGTTTTGATATGAATTACTTTATCACAGAATATTTGTTTTCAATTAGACTGTCTTAGTGTAATAGTAGACATATCAAGCTTTCTACAGATACAACTGTCATGTCTCTTTGTGAAGTTTTTGCTGAGTTTCAGTTTTAGTGACACATTGCTCATTGAAGATCAGGCAGTCAGGCAGCGTACCCTGTTTGTTTTCTTCATTTTCTTAATGCACAAAGTTGTGTTGTTATAATATGTGTATACAAATTAAAGTAGACCCTTTACAGATTCGATTGATATATTATTAATATTAATTATATGATATATTATTACTTATTGATCAAAACTCAGTGTGCAATTTAAGTTCTTATCGGTGTCATCAGGAGATGACATCTCAAACCGCATATATGCGGGAGCCGACCCCAGAGGGTTAAATACAAATTTTAATGGACAACTTTTTTAGTTGTGTAGGGCACTATATTTTCTTGTAGGACTCTTGCTGGAGCGGTCCACGCTGTGTGTGCAATGCTCCAGTTAGAGCTTAGCTACTGTTACGGCAAGAGGTTGGGGACGAGTTTGTAGGGGCGGATGGGGGACTGGAGCTTGAAAATGTAAATGAAAATGGCCTTTCTTCAATTGGTCTTTTTTACTTTGTTTGATGAAAAAGGAGAAAAAGAAAAAGTCTCTCTGAATGCCTTTTAGCAATAAGGTAGTCTGGGCATTGGAAATTTGCGATGAGGCAGAGCCGAATATGAGTTTGTGAAAAAATTGGATTCTGTTTAGGTACCCTTTGATGGAACTAATCTGTAGGTTTTTGATAGAATTAAGAAATCAGATGAATGAGGAGATTGACAATAGGGAAAAGTCTGGGAATTGAAGGTTGAATTGGAGATGGAAGGATTTGAAAGTCTTCCAAGCGGTAAAATAAAATTGCTGGGTTCTGGGGGTGGCTGCTTGGAGAATAGAGTAGAGTGAGGCTTTGAGGGGATGATTCACGGGAATATTACTTGTGAATAAGGAGGTACTGGAGTCAGCTGTGTCTCTGCATCTGGGGCCAGCATCCTGAATTTCTGGAAGGAGAAACGAGAAAGGGAGTCAGAAATCTGGTAAAATAAATTGGTCACAGGCTGAGATCCAGATCAGACGTCTTAGAAGTGGCCAGAGAGTGGGAACTATGCTTATTAATGCAGTGGACAGTGGCTTTGTTATCGCAGTAGATTATGATACTAGAGGCTGACCATTCTTTTCCCCAAAGGGAAGCGGCTATGACAATGGGTTATAGGTTGAATAGGGCAGAGGAAGCTTGGTGTTGGTGTAGGTTTTATAATTCTCTATTATAATGAGACTCCAGCTTTAGCAAGCGCTTGACGGGGATGGTCCATTTCTCGGCTAGGGGAACAGATGAACGGGATGAAGTTAATGATGCTTGTGGGTGCCTTTGAGGTGGTGGTGAGCCAGAGGGCTGTTGGTTTGCGGCTCTCATGGAGTTCCCGTCGGCTTGTTTGTAAAAATACAATTTACAGTATAGCACATAGAAGCACATTTTGAACTGCAATAATATTTCACTGTTTTACTGTATTTATGATTAAATAAATGCAGCCTTAGGGTAGATAGTGTAGTACACAATAGAGCTGTTACTCAAAATTCCTTGTTTTTTAGAGCCTCAAAGTCTCAAAGATAATGAAAAATCAGTCTGATCATCTGGCTTCTGCTCAGTGCACAGATGTTTGTCAGCTGAAATGCACAGAGCAGTTGATTAATGATTTGTTTGGCTGAACATTTCTGATGCAGGACAGTTCTATGCGCCTGATGGATCTAATGAGAGTGTGATGGGTTTAAGCACAGACCGGGAGAACAGTCTACTGGTCACCGGAGACACAGCCGGAATCATTAAGGTCTGGGACATCTCACAGTACGCCTTATCTGCTGGAGATACCGAGGTATGGAAATTAATAAGCATGTCGTTTACATGCTGATAGTTTATTAAAATCAGTGGTGGGAAGTAGTTGTAATTCGTTACTGTACTTAAGTAAATTTTTCAAGTATCTGTACTTTACCGGAGTAGTTTTATTTTTAGCAACTTTTACTTTTACTTCACTACTTTTCATAAATCATATTGTTACTCATATATCACGTGCTCAGAGCGAGACGCAGACGAGCGATTCATTAACAAACTGATTATTTTTAATGAACCTGTTCAATCAGTTCACAAATCACACTAAACGATTCATTCTCGAATTGGAATGATCCGATTGCAGCTGTTCTCGATTCGACAACTCACTGATTCAAACGATCCGTTCAGAGCGAGTCTCCAATGAACCGAACAACTGGCGTACGCGACTGATGATACGTGAAGTGAGTTACTAACATTAACTGAAAATCATATTTAGGTAAAAGTTGTCAGTTTGTTACACAGCAGTAAAGGGTGATCTATTTAAGTCCACTGAAATGAATGCAGACACATCAACATCAGT
>JAUMHI010000053.1:1900206-1925268 GCA_032359435.1 Enteromius unitaeniatus | reverse complement strand
ACTTATACTGAACTAGCTCTACCTTACAAGATGTTAATCTAGATTAAAAACCTTATTTATAATCGTTTATAATTATATTTTAAACTTGAATTGTAGTTCCCACTACCTCCCGCTCGCCCGAGCAAACTTTTTTTTTCAGAAGACCTATCGTTTTATTTAACATTAAAAAATGTATATTGCGATACGACGGTGTTTACAGTACCCTTACATCCCTAATACACACACATATACTATTACTTAAATACATTTTACTACACATTATATTCATATCATATATTGTGATATCCACACTAACCGAGATCATAACCCCTGTGAATGATGTTCCCAGCCACCTGGAACGCCAGCAAAAGGTTGCGTGGATCTCGTTCTCCATCGACTGACTGCACAAACCCAAACACAAAGTCTGCACCCAGACCCTTGAGCTCTGAGGATCAAGACATCATTTACACCGGTGTGTTTCATGAAAGCTAAGGCATTCATAAAAAGGAGAAAAAAGATTGCCAGCGTTCCTCACCCTCTTCTCTGGCCTCCATTAGACTGATAAGGATGTTGTAAACACATGATCGCTCCGCCAGCATCAAGGACTGTTTCAGAGAAATAAGGGAGGATTAAAATGGTTTAAACATGAATATTTACTGAATGAGTTTAACTGTACACACTAATGAAACACTGTTTAGTTAATAAACGTGTGATACTATTAAAATGATATAGTTTTCAAGAAAACACAGATTTATATAGAGCCTCTGGGATTTATTAAGACGTAAAATCATATAAAAGAGTGCTATTTTTTATATAATACATTACGACAAATCATTGGATAAATTTACTGTACTCTGCTGTTCAAGAGTTTGGGGTTTATGGGAACGTTCATAAGGACCAATAAAAACAAATATAGATAATAATATTGTAAAATATTACAACAACAATGTAAATATGTTACAATGTAATTCATTAGAGCTGTATTTTCAGCATTACTGCAGTCTTCAGTGTCACATGATCTTCAGAAATCATAATAAATCAACACACATTTCTGATTATTAGCAATTGTTGTGATGCATTTATTTTTCAGGATTCACAGATGAACAGAAAGTTCAAAAGAACAGCATTTATCCAAAATATATATTAGGTAACTTTATGTATTTACTCTCATCTCTGACTAAATGAATGCATTCACCTGAACATGAACATCCTGGAAGATGGATCTCAGAATGGACACAGCTGAACCAGGCGGCAGAACAGAGCACTTCGTCTGAAAGAAACCAAAAACAAAGACAAAAGATAAGTACTAAGTGACGATGACAACAAAAGATCAGGCTCATTGAAAGCGCTCAGACTTACCAAAGCCTTGAGCCCCTGAAGGACATGTGGTATGATCACATAGTGATCCTTCAGTCTGTTCTCATAGAAAGATATCAGAACCTCCACTGAAAAACAAAACAAACCCGCATGAGTCTTGGCAATCCCATCACAGAATGTCATTCAGACCTCTATCTTTCTGTAGTTCATGAACGGAGCAGGAGCTTCTTACCTTCTCTCTCAGATAGGACGCTGTAGCACTCCTGCAGGACCTGAGACAGGAGCTGAACTCCTCGGCCCCGAGTCTGAGGCTGAGAGCTGGTCAGACTCACCCTGCACACAAGACACAAAATAAACAAGGTCCACAATGCACTTTTGAGGCTGGCAGCGGTCTAAAACACGCAGCTCACCACTAAAACTGCCAAGACTACTAATGTAGCTGTACTTTTATGATGTGTTTGAACACAAGAGACAAGCATAAGGAAGTGAGACCACTTATAGAGAAAAGTTTTACCCCAACGCTTCGACCAGCTGGAGAACTGTGAACTGTCCAGCCTTGACACCTTAAAAAAACAAAAAAGTCACGTTTAACCCTGTAATGCCTGACATACGAAAAAACAGAGATAACAAACTGAAGGCACAATTTATTCAAACTTAAAATAAATAAAAAACAATCACAACCAAAGTAATACATTTATGTCATACTAAGTATCATATTTACTGAAACAAGTGAAATATTAATACTTTCTGATACCACTACTTGTGCATTTCTTTATTTTAAGCCTAAAATGAGTCATTATTGATCAGTTCAGCACACTAAACGAAGCTTTTATCAAGTACACGAATACTGCTTCTAATATCCTTGAAACATAAATAAATGTTGTTTTGTCAGATATACAGTACTGTGTGAAAGTCTCAGGCCAGGTACGGACTTTCAAAGCCCAATATGAACAAAAATATTCATTTTAACAGCTTTAAAAGAGCCAAGCAGGCTTTTCTTTGAAGTAGTACCATTTCCAAACATGCGAATCAAAAGCTTACAGCATACTAAACGTGTGTTTGACTCGATAAACACTTATGAACACTTCGTCTGCCGACAGAAGAGGTTGTAGAAGGCTCGGAAATGGAAGTGAACTCATGATGTGGACTTTCTAGGGTTAAAGACAGTCGCTAGCAGCTTAGCACAACAATCACACACGACTTTAAGAAGAAAACGACGCCATGGCAGCTGCTGGTTTGGGAGTGTTGTGAAGCAGACACACACAGTGTAAGACCAGGGACGGTGTGTGTGTGTGTGTGTGTGTGTGAGAGAGAGAGAGTGTGTGTGTGTGTGTGTGTGATGCAGGATGTGGCGGTTAGCATCTCTCGCGGATTCTCTGACAGCTTTCATTTTTAAGAGTCAGCGCTCAAACCGGCAAAGACGACAGACACCGGTGAAGGAGATACCTGCAGCGGCTTCCGCAGCCTTGCTGTCCGCCTGTCCAGACACGAACTCTTCCACTAAAGCCAGCAGCACGCCGTGATCCGCGGCCATCCTGAAGACCAGCAGCCAGCGGGAGCTCCTCCGCGCATGCGCACAGCAGCGCTTCTGAGCCTGCGCGAGGGACTCTGAGAGAACCAAACACAACCAGAACAGAACAGCAATATACTTCAAAAAAGCGCATTTACTACAGTTACTTTACTTAAAATATGTAGTTAGTTAGTGTTATTGAATGAGTTTTAAAGTAACGGGATGTTTCCTAAAAATATTAATCACGGGTTTTTGTTGTTGTTATAAAAGTGTGTGTTTTGTAAAATAAAATTATCACATTACATATCTATTTTTTATTTTACATATCTATCAGCTATGTCTGTTTATTTTTTATTTTGTTACTGTATTTTCTATCTCAATTACGTGTTTTATTTTGTTGTTGTTGTTGTTGTTATTGTTGTTTAAGAAACGTTTGTGGGTTTTAATAAACGAGTAAAATGTCGTAAAGTGTCAAATTACTCCAAAAAAAGGCAAAAATAAAATATGATGCGAGAATAATTCGCAGACGTGAGACTTTTAGAAGTGCATTTTAGAGATTTCCTGAACGGGTGGAGATACCAAACTCTGGGTCTTGCCGATTTTAAGAGATATCAATAGCCTCCTTTCTTTTTTTTAATCACTAGCCTACTACTCTGGTCTCGTATATATATATATATATATATATATAACTGTTTTCTATCCAGCCTAGTAAGTACTCTATTTTTTCATAGCATTCTACTCAGTAGGCGATTATTATTTATTTAATTTTTACACTCGCCTTTCTTGTTATTATCACAGATTTTGGCATTTGGATTATAATATATTATATTTTTCACATTTCCCTTCTTGCTGCAAATACAGCTCTCTCCAAAAAAAAAAAGGTAAACGTCGTCTGTTCATCACAAGATCGCTTTTTTTTTGAGCTGAGATTGAAGTCTCCCTCTGCGGGAGGGGCTCTGGCGCAGTCACGTGGTCAGAGCGCGCATGCGCGGTGAGCGTCAGTAACGTGAACTAGTTGGAAACATCAGTGAAGGGAAAGGTAACGTTAGACTAGCGAGAGATCAAGAGCCGAGGCAGTGTTTAGATCGACATCAAAGCGAGCACGGAGTGATCTAGAGAGCTGAAGCACCAGTCTCGCTGAAGCTGTTTGACTCTTTTAGACCGGATTGAAGAGTTCGGGATGAAGCTAGTGCTCTGGCTAGCCGCTGGAAGTTAACGTTAGCTCGTCGGACAAAGCCAGAAACAACTAAACTCGACTCTCTGACCGGATAACTAACCTAGAGATCCTCCCAGACACCGTGAGGCTAAAGTTCTGCTTATTTAGTTTCGTAGGACGCGTCGGGCTGTCGGTGGATCACCTGCACTGAGTCACTAGCTCTGTGGGGGAGACTCTAGTTTCCATCCGGGACATCAGAAGATCACACAGCGGGAGAGCATCTTAAAGTCGTCTTGAGATGTGGCCCGTGTTTGATTGACAGTCATGGGAGGCTGCGTGGGGCGCGAGCGCTCGGAGTCACGTGGACAGGGCTCGAGGAAGCGCGGAGGTGAGCTTCTTCTTCTGCATCTGATGCTGCTTTGCATTGTTTGTTCGTGTCTGCGTGGCTTTCTTCAAAACATGCAAATATCACGTGTGTTGACTTCACCTGACGTGGGAGGCACAGGCACAACGCAAAAACCAAAACCACGGCTTCTCCATGCTACAAGGGCTGATTTATAAGTGGCTTAAACGAGCGGGAGCTCGCAACAAAAGAATTGAATCAGCAACTAGTAAATAAATGCATATTTCAGACAGTACCACAATATACTGAACATGCACATTGATTGTGTTGCAAATGCCATGTTTTAGGAATGGGATGGATATATTTCATGCAAAATCTTTTTGCTACCTGACTCAAAAATAGTAAAGTTGTGGGGGCATGCATGTTTCCTAGGGACACCATATGCATAAATGCATGCATTTCTAACCCTAACTATGTATTAAAGTAGGCTTGCCACTGTACCACGGTATCCATTTCCAATGCATTTTTGTGTTCATTTAATGTACTTAAATGCACATATTTCAGATGTACTGAATGCATAATGCACCCCCAACTGAACCGTACATATATTTGCATCACAGTTCTGGTTGAAAGTAACATTTTTGAGAGCAAGCAATCCAGAAAGCTGTAGTGTTACCGTGTTTCATCCATTACTTTGGTTGTGATAATACCTTCAATTCACAGAAAGGCATAGCATGTTAATCAAAATGGCACCTCTACATGTTTTTCCTTAAAATGTGCAACTTTTGGTTGCAACACTTCTGCTTTTCCGTTGTGTTCCTCTTCTATTTACTGCCGCTGGTCCCAAACCATCATTTCATTGACTTGAATGTTAAATGAGGTGTGTTTACTGGTATCTGACAATAGGAGCCCTGGTTTTGAGCGTTATCTGTGTTTCTTCCTCTTATGCATGTTGGAGCTGGCAGTCTGTCCCGGCTCAGGGCATGTCCCTGCATGTTTGCTCCATGTGGCTGCTTTTCTGCCTTTTCCATCAGCTGTAGTGAAAAATAATTGGGATAGAAAGCCCAAACGGTTGCCTGGAGAGCACTGGATTAGTGCAGTGACGTGTGTGTCAGTGAAAGTCTTGCGGCTTCAGACGTTTATCAGTGTATTGTAGGTTTATCTGTGCTTCAGCTTGTTGTGTGTGTCCTGAACAGAAGATAAGCGTTTGTTGGAGCTGTGTGAGCGCTCCTAGAAGACGTCTTCACAGCAGAGCAGCGTTTGTAACGTGAAATATCTGCCCTGAATAAATAAAATGCACACAAATCAACTTTGCATAAATAACAAAAACGGCTATAGCATACGTTTTATTGATTATTATTAGCACAGAAAGTTTTGAAAGTTCAAAGCCTTTAAAGAAATATTACTACTATTATTATCAGTATTATATAAGATGATACTTGTGTTGAGTAGCTGATTACTTATCATTCTTGTTATTATTAAATAAAAGGCCTGTTATCTTTGCTATTATTATTTAAAGAACTTTTTTCAACTCAATAATATAAAATATTCATAATGCATGTCAAATGATTAATCGTGATTAACTGCAATGTTTTAGTTTACTATTTATATCCACAAACGCATACAGGATATATTTTGAAAATGTTTATTCACGTGTATATTCATATTCTTATGTCGTATATTACATAAAAATATATTGAATATATAAATATGTTTTCTTACATGCGTGTGTGTGTACATAATAAATGCACTTTGGATGTGATTAAACTAATGCTTATGTTTTTAACTCTAATCCGCTCTTAATTGAATTTTGTGAATCTGATTACGTCAAATCTTCATTATTTGTGATGTGCAGGTTTCATGAATCTTATTATATTAGTAGTATTACTAATTAACTCCATATTTGGAGATATTTCGATCATTTCTCGTATCTCCTGCACTGTTATTACATTACAAGCACCAGAATGTCATCAGGTTTTTCCTTCATATTCTCAGACATAAAAGCCTGATGACTTTCTTTTAAACTGTATATTTTTGGAGTAGGGATTTTTCATGGCTGATACCTGATTTCCTATATATATATATTTATTTTATCTTTAAGCAAGAAAGAATGAAAGCGTTTGAAAATAATGCCTGAAAGCATCTGAAGGGTAAATGCATTCAGTGCAACACACAGATGATTCTGACTTCTGCGTTTAGCTTTTGTTTTGAAATTGGCTTGAAACTACATCAAACTGCTCTCAAATAAAAACATGACCTTGTGGAACATTTCTGTTACAATCGAGCCGAAAAAAAGACAAAACGTCCTGTAAAAGCTAGGTGTTGTTGATCATAATCAGAAGCGTTCTGGGTGGAACAGGGCTTTAAATCACACAATGTGTCCTGATGATTACTTATTATTACACCTTTACGCTATAAATAATGTGTTTGGAAGAACGCTCTCACCAGGATGAGTCATCTATCTGCCTGAACGTCCTTATTTCTGGAGCAGCTTTATTACTGGAGGTGTTGTGGAGTGATCAGATCCCTCTTTATTGGACATTTGTAGCTGTGTGTACACTTTCTGGGTTGTTTTCGGGAAGCTTTGTGTGTAAATGATGTAAGAGCAACATTATACTGCTTGAGTAATGAATCACAACGGATGAGATTTGAACACTGACTTTATTACTTTACTGTGTGTGTTCTTCAGATCCAGAAGCTCTTATGAGATTTGTCTTGAAGTCTTGGTCTTTTAAACGAGCATTTTGAGGCTCCTGTGCTCAGATTCAGTCTTTCCACTTTTAATGGTACAGACGTGCTAATAGTCAATTATGGAAGGCTGTTATTATATTTGACTGTATTATTGTTTGCCATATAATATATCATATATTTTACTTTCTTTATGCGTCTGATTAAATGGACCATACATTATATTATAATTTTGTGTTCTTCAAATGTTCATATTATTTGTTTCTGAATGTAAAATATTAATAAGAGAAATGTACCATTAATAATGAGTGGACTTGTCAGATTCTGAGCACTTTTTTTGGCTCCTCTGAGAAATCTAATCCCATCCAGATAGGAATCTCTGGTGTTATTGTGTTCTGTGCTCATGGTTTATTTTTAACCCCATCTAATAATTAAAGATTCACTTGTTATTGGAGCTTAAACCCCTGGTTTTGGTTTGACTGCCCTGGCGTCAGGTGCTGTTGTGTTCAGTGTAGATGCTGTAGAGCTTCATCGTTTGTTTGGATGAACTGTAAATGTATTAAGTATGCAACATCATCACTTTGAACTGAACTAGATAATAATTACAGATAAATGTTGAAAATGTTGCACTGGTGTGTGTGTGTGGGGCTCAGTCTATCAGTGTTGTTTCTGTTTGAGCAGATAACCGCTGTTGATGGATGGAGGCTGTTGTTTTTCGCCTGAAGTGATCAGTCATTGGGGAGGGCAGTGTTTGCAGACAAACACTCATAAATACACAACCTTTGCTCAGTCATGCGAATATTCACTTCTGCTTTTGTCAAGACTTTTGAGTTGCTGTACTATTAGAAGAAAAAAAAAAACATGTTTCATATTCTGACTATTTAACCATAAATGTATTTAGTTCTTAATTTTATACATAGTATATTTAATAATAATAGGATCGAACTATATGCAAGCTCTTGTGTGTGATATTTCTGTTTATTTGACTGAAAAAATACAGCAAAATATTTCATTTTTAAATCTGTATTTTCAGCAGTCTTCAGAAATCATTAATATGCTGATTTGCTGCTTAAAAAACATTTCTGATTATTATCAGTGTTGTGCTGCACAATATGTCATGCCTTTTATCTTTCAGCGTTCACAGATGAATTGAAACAGCGTTTATATGAAATAGAAACCTTTTGTAACATAAATGTCTTTTTGATCAATTCGAACCAAATTATGGAAAATATTAAAGTACCCCATGATCAGCACTAAATGTCAATTCTTGTTTATTACACTGCAGTCAGTCTGCTTTTTGTTGCCCCGTTTGTGAAAGTACTGATGGAAAATGCAAATGGAAAGTCTTACTCAGCCTCCATTAGTGAAGTCATGCATGCCTCTGCTGGGGAACGGCACGCACCTTTGATTTGAAACTAACCTTGTCAAAATTTATCGGAATGGTACAATTCTGTTCATGACGGTCAGAAATAATGTGCTTTTCACTTTGATCCTCACGAATCAGCAGGAAATGCTGTATGGCCTACGCTTCTCTTTAGTGTTCATTCACACCTCGTTTGGTCTGCAGGTCGTAATGAGCCGCTGAAGAAAGACAAGCCCAAGTGGAAGAGCGATTACCCGATGACGGAGGGCCAGCTCCGCAGTAAGAGAGACGAGTTCTGGGACACGGCTCCGGCGTTCGAGGGCCGGAAGGAGATCTGGGATGCCCTAAAGGCTGCCGCTGTGGCTCTGGAGTGTAACGACCATGAACTGGCTCAGGCGATCGTGGACGGAGCCAGCATCACGTTACCACACGGTGAGAGTCTCCGATCAACTGCTGTGTGTGTGTGTGTCTGACTTCTGTCTTTTGAGGAAGTGGAAAAATGCATTGTGCAAAACTGAACTTGCCATGTTTTTGGTCAGAATTTGGTTAAAACACTCGAGTTAGTGTTACATGTACTAGGGGTGTGAAATGGTTTCATGATTCGATTCACGATTAGAGGGGTGCATGGAATGCATTGAAATACTAACCTCCAACCATTATGAAAATATAGTAACGGAGAGAAAAATATTAATTTCACGTGACAAAGCTAACCATTTTCAAACTGAATGAACATACCTGAGCCAAACCAGACCGAACTCTTAATAATAATATATCGTCACTCAGAGAATCTCAATGTTATTGCACCTTGTGTGTGCTGCTGCTTCAAAACTCGTGTGATTGGAAAATCAAGCTAAGCAATAACAGGACAAACACACACACACAGTGCACGTAAAAAAGTCTGTCAGTACACGGGTTGTGTATTGAATATGAGCTGCATGAATGTAAGTGTATCTAAAGTAAAAAACTGAAATAAATTGGAAGCACGTTTAAGCAATGCTGCATATTTCTTGGCAATGCATTGGTGCTCAAGTCACATTTTATAGCATTCAGTTTTTAAACACTGTAAACATGTATTTTAGATCCACTTGGATCTCTCAAACATATAAAATGCATAAATTATAGTTGCATTCACTATAAACAGTGTTCATGATAAACACCAAGCCCAAATGAATTTTACTGGTGTGTGGGAAATGTGCTAAACAAATCAACCTGATTTGCCTTAGCATTGCCAGTCAGGCTCAAGCTGATGTGAGGAGATAATTAAAACAACCCCAAGATAAGATTTCTCAACTAAAGCACAAACCACTCATTTCTTATTCTTGGCGCACTGATCAATATTTACCATGATTTACATTTAAAAACACTCCGATTTGAGAGGAACAAGAGTCTGTCGATCTCATAGTTAAACTTGTGGAACATTAGGGGAGCAGCCCACAAAATAAAAGTTAAATAAAAGCCAACACATGGCCTAAATCCAGATTTATATGCATACCTCCCCATTTCTCACAAATCCAATTGTTTCCACATTCAGGGTTTCCTACATGTCCTCCATTTAAAAAATCAGTACTTTCCAAACCTCTCGAGATTTTCAGACTATTTTCAAGAAGGATGTGAATCGACACTGCAACACGATTATATATATATATATATACATAGATAGATATATATATTTGCAGTTCATGGAAATGACTTGAGTCAAATGCCATACTTTTTCATACCACATAGGAACCTTATTCACAATGCAGTTGAGTTGCTATACTTGTTATTTATTACATGAAGAAGGCTTTGTCTTTCATTTATGTTTCAGTATCCATATAAAACATCTACATGCTCAAGGCGCTTTGGAATAATTGCAGCTTGTTAAAGATGATCAAATCAGTCAACGTAGATTCACTTGCTATTTTATGACCGGTCAAATGAGACCAGATCAGAATGTTTGACTAAAATTCGTGCTCAAAAGCAGTCATCAGCAGCACAGATATATTTGTAGCATTGTATGGGTCAAAATCATCTATTTTTCTTTTATGCCAAAAATCATTCAAATGTTCCATGAAGATATTTTGGAATTTCCTACTGTAAATAAAGCAACTTCATTCAGACCACTTTAAAGCTGATGTTCTCACTATTTTGATTCTTTTTGCATCCTGGTTTTTGAGCTATTGTCCTCTCCTAACAAACCAGACATTAATGGAAAGATCATATCCAACTTTCAGATGACGCGTAAATCTGATAATATTAAAAATGTCATGCCTGTGACTGGTTTTATGATCCAGGGTCACATATCTGTATGACTATATTGAAATATTTGCTGTATTAAAACATCCTGTTGCTTTCATAACCCAACCCTTATTTTCTCTATTGTTTTTTTACCATAACGAAGAAGTATTTAATAACATGGCAACAAAATAAACTGTGTCTGTCTGTGCTTTATTTCCCCATCTCTGATGGTTTTGTATTCTAATGCCTCCAGGATCCCTGACCGAGTGTTACGACGAACTTGGCAACCATTACCAGCTGCCGGTTTATTGCCTGGCCCCGCCAGTCAATCTGATCAGCGAAAGGAGCGAAGAAGACCTGTCCGACAACCCCGAGCCCCCGACCACACAGAAGAAAGAGTTCCAGCTGAAAGTACGGCTGTCCACCGGCAAAGACGTGCGCCTCAACGCCAGCATGACCGACACCATCGGCCTGCTCAAAAAGCAGCTGCAAGCTCAGGAGGACATCGAGCTGGCCCACCAGCGCTGGTTCTTCTCTGGGAAGCTCCTCACAGATAAGACCCGCCTGCAAGACACCAAGATCCAGAAGGACTTTGTTATCCAGGTCATCGTGAACCAGCAGCCCACACCCAACCACTAGGACGGACTACAAAGGGATGAAGGACCAAACCACAGCAGCTGAGAGAACGTCAAACCAAAACACGTTTTGCACAGACATGACCATCGAGCGACTCGACCCTGCTCTTCTGGAGGATTCACAGCGTGCGTCAAGCTGGACATCTGGAGAAACAAACAAACCGAACACAGCGGTAGTGAAGCACACTGACTATGCATATCCTGCAAAACAGACGCTCCTCTCAATACGATCTCTCTCCCGTTTAACGATAATCGAACTTGAGCTTCATTTTGCACACTTGAGTATCTTAGAATAGTCGTGCCTTTGAAAGCAGAGTAAATGCTGGTTTTATTTCGCTTGTGGGGCACATTCGGCCACTTTCACATGCTTTCTATCTTTGAGCACAACTGTACTTTCTATGCAATCCTAAAAGCGGAAAAAGACGCTGATGTAGCTAATCTACGACCTGGACACATTCGCGGATGGAGGCGCTGTGCACGCAGAGACGATGCTTCCATGTGTTGTAGATTACAGATCCCGTAGATGAAACTGTATTGCTGCCTCCTAAAAAGGAAGACTGGACACTATCAGACTTCTTCTTTTATAGTGATGTTATGCTGTAAGGCTGCAATCAGTCGATATTGCTACTATTTTGAGAGATTATATTCTGTACTATTCCAATCTTTACCCTGCTTTTTGTAATCACTTAGACTTTTTAATGATTCTTAAACCTTTATCAGTGGCATTACGAAGCTGTTATATTTTGACAATGCATTGCAACATATTCGTCACATCTGTATCTGTATCAAGCCTGCGATGTTTGGTCCTCCGTGTCTGTTCATTTAAATGTTGTTTCTATTACTAAAGGCTTTCTGCTCTTGATTATATCCCTGCTCACACCGCACCGGTTAGAAACAGCTCATTACCTCAACAGCAACTGTTCCTCATTAGCCCGAGTCTCCTGAGCGTTAGACGTGTTTCTAGCATCACAACATTCCTTCTACTTTTTTAGGTCACTTCTTTACTCTGTTGCATTTTTTTTATTTAAAAGACAGGATGAGAGAAATCACATTAATTTATCATTGCAAATTTGGGCCTTCATTTTGTATTCAAGGAATATTCCAGGTTAAATGCAAGTTGAACTATTCTGAATATTGTGGTCAACCACCACAGAAAAAAACATTTAAGCACTTGCTTTGTAAGTCCATGAGGTGTTTATTTTATCAGTATGCAATAGATTCAAGGGATTGTTGAACAGGAAATTTAAATTCTGTCATTGTTTAGTGAGCCTCATCCTCCCCTGTGAATCACAAAATCAGAAAATGCCAAATATATATATATATATACAGTGGGTACGGAAAGTATTCAGACCCCCTTACATTTTTCACTCTTTGTTCATTTTTCCCTCAATGTACACACAGCACCCCATATTGACAGAAAAACACATGGTTCTGGTCGCCCCAAACGTCTTCCATTTAAGGATTATGTGCTCTTAGGAGCCTTAAGTGTCTTTTTTTTTTGTAACCCTGGTCAGATCTGTGCCTTGCCACGACTCTGTCTCTGAGCTCTTCAGGCAGTTCCTTTTGAGCTCATGATTCTCATTTGCTCTGGAAAAAAAAATGAACTGATTTTAGCAAATGGCTGCAGAATAACAAAGAGTGAAAAAATGTAAGGGGGTCTGAATACTTTGCGTACCCACTGTGTGTGTGTATATATATTTTTTTTTTGACAAAAGGTTTAACTGATGTGATAGGAGGTCATGTTTATAAAATAAGACATTATGAGATAAAAGCAATTTTGCATTTGAGATAAAAAGCTTAATTAATGGAAAAAAAACTATTCTGACAAATTCAACTTGACAATTCAAAAATATGACTATTATGATATCTCAATTTACATGGGTTGTGATTTGGGTCAGAATTATGACTTATCTCAAATTTGGCTGATATGTATTTTGACTCTTTTGTAAGTTTAAATACTTGTCAGAATTACGATCAACTGAAATTGAGATCTCAATTTTTCTCAGTTTTTTTATCTCATACTTTTGACTACTCCTAATTTTTATTTCATAATAAAAGCCTGTGTGGTCCAGTATTGTTTCGAACCCACAGGCTATCATTTAATGTACAAAAACAACAGTAGAAACATTTCTGTATCTTTTGTGCTTCGCAGAAGATAGTAATGCCGAGATCAGACGGCACGATTTTAATCCTGATTTTGACTCGCCGACAGGTTTTGAGAAATCGCAGAAAAATGCCCAAAATCACTGTCAAATCGGTGCTCGTTCAAGGGGGTGACGATCACACAGTGTGAATTATCAAAGATGCGTTCGGAGAGAATCGCAGACAGATGTGAGACCCATCTGTGATTCAGAACTGAACTGTGGTTCTGACTGAATAACATCAGTCATTACCTACAGCCAATGAGAGAGCCCCATCCAGAGCAGTGGAACGTTGGGGGAGGAGTTACGAAGGTATAGATAAATATATAAGGTGTGAACCCCCCTGTCACCGATCTATCATGTAGTGTGAACACCGCAGCGACTGATTGATACCCAGATAGTCACGCAGTGTGAAAAGACCTGTGACACCACTACTTTGAAAATCATGCAGTCTGAACTCTGCATAAGTCTCACGGGTCCGGAGCATGAGGGCGATGACAATTTTCATTTTTGGGTGAACTGTCCCTTTAACCTGAAACATTCCCAGTCCTGCACGTTGTAAAGTGCATGGCCTGTGCAAACAACGGAAAAATACCTACAAAGACCATTTAGTCCAGAAATTCACTAACCGTTTATGTGCATCATAAATTATAACCTTTGATGTGAAAGAAATGATACACAGTAACATTGTGTACTCCTCAAATCGTGCATTCTTTGCTGTGTTTTCCCCAGGTTGGGAGCGGCGTGACCTCCGGTGGTCTCCATAGTCAGCACAATATGAAACCCTAATGCTGGGAACACAGCCCAAATAGAAGCACGGTCGCTGCTAATGATCGAGCCAAAACAGCAGACCTTGATAGTTATAGTCTCATCGGCATCCGCTTTGTGTTTCTGGCGAAAAAACGAATGATTACAATACTGTAGGTAATATTAAAGCGTCTGAGGGTAATTAAAAGGTTCATAGTCTATATAAGAGTGTGATGATAATGGTTTGAGAATCGAGAGGGCCAAGAGAAACCTTGCTGCTGTCATTCTTCTGAGTCAATGTTTTCTCTATGTATTGTTTGTTATCTCTGTTGAATGTATGTCTGATATGTTTGACGTGGATTTAGGTGTGTCTTGTGACGTGAAGTTTCCAGATTTGACTGAGGAAGCTGCTAGGAAGCCATACGTGAGGATGTTTTGGTCCCACTGTGTTTGGGACAATTTCAGGAGACTCGCTTTGGAAATTTTTTCTTTCAAGTCCCAGAATATAGGAAGCCATTACTCTTTACTCAAGCCTGTGCGTGTAGAAGCCCATTTCTGCCATACAAGAAAAAAGTCATGTTTTACTCAATCATAATTGTGATGCAAGTCATTATGAGATGTGTTCAAATTTAGATCATGAAGTAAAAAACATTAGATAAGTGATTACCACAAAAAACTCAAGATTGAGAGTAATTTGACTTAGAATGTCTCAGTTTTAACTTTTAATTATGACTTTCATAATTGTTTTGATCATTTTGACTCTCATGATTGTGAATTTTGAACTGAATCTTATAATTGCGTTTCAGTCACATAATTGACATATTTGGTCATTTTGACAGTTTGAGTGTTTGTTAGTTGTATAATTATGACTTATCCTATTGTGATTTACCAAATCATGATAAACCCTGAGAAGGAAATTCCCTGGAATTTCTTCATAGATGAATATCTGTATATTAAGAGATAAAGTGTGTGAAATTCTTACTTACATTTGCTTACAGCCTATTTTACAAAAGTTATGTACATTTATAAGGTAATTTGTTTTTCAGATGTTTTAAATGTCAATTAAAATGAACAGCTGGGAAAGCAAACACGTGTGTGTCAGTAAACTGGTAATTATTTCAGCGTGTTCTCAGATCAGCTCGTGTTCAGTTTCCTCTGGAACAAGAAGTGTTTTGTGTGTCAAGTGAGTCAGATCTTCACTGATAAAACAAATGTTTATGTAATTGTGAAGTTAACCACCTCAGAAGCACTGCCATCTGCGGGCAGGAGTGTTGATGTGGTTAAAGCCATGTTTTTACCTCTCAGGGCAAAATTAGGTTTAGCCTGTTTGTAGATTATGATTTTTTTTTCATGCATGAAATGCATGTTCAGCATTGCTGAAATCTGATTGGTTGTCAATGTGTCGTTATAGAGTATGCATTAAAGTGTGTATTGTTGTAGTTATAGTTATCTCTGGACCTTGTAGCATTTATTAGTGACCACATACAGTATATAGTTCTTGAAAATGTACTTCGTGCAAATTTATCTAACAAGCTTAATATTAAATAATAATTAGGCTATTAAATAGCTGATACAAGTAAATGAATGTCCAATATTTCCATAACTGTAATGATCTTTGAGATAGAAACTAGAATAATCAATTATCAGGATATCGCAATATTTAAATTTTCAATAAAAAAAAAAAAAACATGACAAAAAGTTGGAATTGTCAAAATTATTTCATTAGGATTTTTGTAATTATGACTCGTTTTGATTATTTTGACTCTTATAATTCAGTTTAAGTCTCACTGATGTATTTTATTTTGACAATTTAAATGCCAACTTTTTCTCAGACTTTATATCTCATAACTATGACTTGTCTTCTCATGATGGTTTACCATGTTTGTTTGTTTTTTAAAAAAAATGATGTTTGAGATGAAAACCAGAACAATCTATTATCAGGATAGTGCTATTTTTTTTTTGATGGGAATGAAAGTGAGTCTGTAAGGGACAGAATTAATTTAACAACATTTTATAGTTTAGCTGACAAAACAGGCCTATTTCTAAAAGACCTTCAACAACAAAGACGCTATAAAAAGTGAGTTTTGAAAAAGACAAACGCAGTAAGTCAGTCCCTCGTCTCAGACTAGTATTGATCCGGGTAAAATTCAAGATGCCGTCTACTCTAATCTCTATCATTGGAATAAAGTGTGGTGTTGTCGTGTTAATGGCTCCAGTAATGCGGCTGGTGGCTGCTGGAAGTCTGAAACAAACGAGCTGTTGCTGGAGTCCCTGTAGAGAGCTGTTAAGCTGCTGATTCAGGGTTTAGTCTGGTTTTGTTCCTGACTCTCTGGATCTGCGAGGCCTGACTGAGAACCTCAGCGTGTCATTCAAAGCCACACGATGGCGGTGTTTGCAAAGAAATACTTTTGAAGTAAATTGTTTTTGACTGTGTTCTGTCTTCAAGAAGTGGAAAGTGTGTTTTTTTAACTGATTAGAAATAATTCTACATTCCATGCATGTGTTGGCATCACACCGCAGGTAAGAGAAAATATAAAGTTGTTTGTTCTGTGCTGAATTAGGCTCCTCATGTTGATCTGACCAGACTCAAGTCTTGTGCAGTATGTTCTTGTACAGGTAGGTTACTGATATTTCCAGATGTTTTTTGGGGATGTGACCTCAGCTGACTGAGACCTTCACACTCAGGCCTGGAAATCTACATATGATTGACTGCTCGTTTTGAGCTGATCAAGCTGGTCACTTATATTCTGTTTATGTGGGTGTTTCAATCTTAATCATTATTGTCTAAAACATTTCATTATTTGAAAAGTTTTTTTTGTTTCGACCTATTTGTTTATTATTGATAACAAGTAACGTCCAATTAGTTAATCTTAGTTGTTGCAACAAACAATGAGCATTTTTAGTACGGTAAATGTTAATCTTTGTTAACTGATTTTTTTTATATTGCTATTTAGCTAGTTTGAGTTTGCTCAGGTTTAAATAACGTTAATATTTACAAATACAATTTAGAATTTTTTGATTATGAATATTAATAAATGTCCAAATTACCAGTATGATTAATAAACATTACAAATTTATTTATTTTTCTATTTACTTTTGTAAATATGAAATGTAGTTCATATTTACAAAAGGAGCAGTAAAGCGTTAGTTTTATTAATAAATAGTATTGCTATATGGGACCCTGAATCACAAAAGCAGTCACAGGTATATTTCTAGCTATATATTATCCATTTTGCTTTAATGCCAAAAACAATTAGGATATTAAGTAAAGATCATGTTCCATGAAGATATTTAGTAAATATTTTGTGCATTTTGTAACTTTGCATTGTCAAAATATCTATGAAATCCATTCCTATCTGTGTTTTTGTTGCTTTATTTTGTTTGCATCACTTGACTAAAAAAGTATTTGAATAAAAACGGGCAAATTACAAATCTTTTTTTTTTCTTGCTGAAGAAATACAGATTACGCCAAAATTCTTTTAAATGGATAAGTCTAGACATTACATGAGCATCATGCTGTGTTTTTTAGGTGATGAACTCTGCATAGAGTTAAAAACACACTAAAATATCTCTGGATCAAATTCACTAAAAATAACCCTTTCACCACGGTGTGGTTCCTTACATAACCAGGCCTGTTTAGGTTAGGTTAGGATTAAAATCTGCTTGCTAGGCGGTAAAACACAACAGCTGCGGCCCAAAAAAGTCCCTAAAATGGTGGGAATGATGAGTAATGAGATAAATGCCTCAGCAAAGCGCTTCTAGCCGGGAGAGATGAGGAAGTGTGCTGCGTCTCAATCACACATTCATCGAGTCTCCACGCTCTCCTACACATGAGCAAACATGCATTCATGGCACCCCAGGCCTGGGAAAAAGCCTCCATTGATGTCAGCTCACAAGGAGCTGTGTGTTCTTGTGTTTCCCGTCTCTACAGATTTCTGCTTTATATGAAGTGTTCATACATTCTCAGAGTCAGGCCAGCTTATTCATTACTTTTTAGTCTCAAATCTAATGGAAATTCAGCTTTTTGGCTTTTTGTTGAGTCTGCTCAGGCAGATGTTGAATTGAACTGATTCGATTTTGACTTTAGTGTTGTTGATTTTGCCTTTTGCGTCACCAAAGCACATCTGTGATGAAATCATGGCAGCTGGACGCTGCATAAAACATCAGTTCTGGTGGTCCCTTCTGTTCTGGACAATAGGGAATACTACAATGCTGAATTCAGACAATAAGCTCAAAACGTTGCATGTGTTTTACACATATTGCGCACTGGATAGTGTTTTGTTTCAGCACTAAAGGAAATATCCATAAAGCAGAAAAAAGTCGGGTAACATAATGCATTACACTGCAAAAAAAATGCTTTTCTAGCCTAGATTTTCTGTCCTGTTTTCAGCCAAAAGATAGAAATTCTTAAGTCAAAATGGATTTTTATATATATATATATAAAATCTTGTTTTGAGAAAAAAACAAGCAAAGTAATATTGTTTTCTGTTTGAAATAAGATTATTTTGCTTGTTATAAGAACAAAAAACACTTTGATTTAATTTTGACAGTTTGTTTTGTTTTTTAAAACAAGACAATAATTTTATCTCTTTGTTAAAATTTTTTTTTTTTAGATATTTTGGCTAGAAACAAGGCATTTTCAAAATGAAGGTTGTAAATGCATCATATTTTTTCACAATGATTTGCTTGTCATATGTTTTAATGCATAACACTTTCCAAGGGTGTTAACAATGAAAAGATAAATAATATAATGTGCTATTCTTGAGATAATGTAAGGTGCATTACAAGTGATAATTAATGCATTAAAAGCCATTCTATAATTCTTTATATTTAATGGCGTTAAGTTCTAGCAGCTATTGCATTTTTTATTTTTTCATGCACAGAGAAAACAGCAAAATATTAAAAAGCTTTAATAATGAAACAAAATCAACATAAAGAGTCATAATAATAATTTTGGCAAATATAGCCTTGTTTTTGTTTTGTTCTTTCTATTAATACTCTAGCTTTTTTGCAAGTTAAAGCAAGGCAATTTATTAAACGTCAGATGGTGTTCCAAATTTGAAATGTGCTAAGATTTCTATCGCCAAAACCATTCAAGTTGAATTTTGATGCAAACTCAATTGCGTGCCCAAATCAGGCGGATTTTAACACGGACAGGAAATAAGATAAAAGAACATTAGACCCGGCTGCTCACTAGAAATGAAAATAACAAATAATGTTTTGTAGAAACCGAACGATCAGTATAAAAACAATGTAAAACAAAAACAGCCTGTTCTGATTCATGCTTGTTTTTACTTTGTTTGTCCTTTAGTCCAGCAAACACTTCTGATGTGTTGGTTCTAAAGTTAAATCTGGGTCCTGTCCTGGTAAAAATATTACATATTTTATTTTAATACTAAGTACAGTTCAAATCTATGAACATATTTACTGACAGATAACTTTTGATTAAACTGTATTTGGAGTATAACTTGTGCATATTTCCTATTAATAATCCGTCTTTATGTCACTTTTATTGAGTATTGTGTAATATTGCCCTTTAAATGCTAAATATTTCAAGTGTAGCTGAAGTATTCTTGCAATAGTTCCACTTTAATACAATCAAATCTACTAAGTATGTGTTTATAAAGACTAAAAATGATGTCTAAAGGACAATTAAGTACAAAATGTGTTGTTCCACTTTAGCAGACTTAAAGCATAGCAGTTTAGAATGCTAAAAGTACAATCGTATGGGATTTTATTAAGTATATATATATGAAAATGTATTTGCAGTACACCGAGCATGAAATACATGTAATTCACCATATGTAACTATGCTGAAAACATCTCACAGCAAGCTGAGATTAGTTTAAATGCAGCCAGGAGCAAGCTGGGATAAAGCTGCCATAAAGTGAAAATGTTTCTACTTTCTCATCCTCGACACACATGTCAAATAAATACAGTAAGTGTGGGAATGTGTCGTTGGCGAGTGCAGGAACTGTGTACGGTGAGTGAAGAGGCTTCATCAGATCGGGCTCAAACGGCCTCAGTTTGGTGTAAACTGAGCCATTCTGTTTCCTCTTTGGAAATTATGACCATCTTCCCTCCCACGCTCTCTCTAAACGCTCTACATGTGCCTGAAACACCAGCCAATGAGCCGACTGCATGCCGCTGGAATCTGTGAGGCTGGCGCTAATGCAACCATTTTCATGCTGTCTTCTTACAGAGAAGAGTTGAACTACTAGAAGAAGACCAAACGCCTGGAAGATTTCTTTCACCGAGCCCACCAGGGTTTGACGAATCGATGGCGTTTCTGTTCAGTTCCAGTATGAGAGTGTATTGTTGGGTTTTGTCAGCTGGACAGTGAGGTCATGTTGTGTTATTCTCTGTTTCTGGGGAGACTGGTAAATGCCTCCTGAATTCAGCACAGAAGTAAAGCGCTGAAGGTCACAGCTGTTGAGCAGAACAGAAACAGCTCTCAGATCAACCTTTGTACAAAGACCCAACCAGAACAGACAGATAAAAGAGTTAAGGTGTGTGTTTCAATGGAAGAGTGATGAAGGAGAGAAGGATCATCAGAGTCATCTTTTTGTTTTCTTTACTAATATTGACACCTGATGATTTTTTTTAAAAAACAAACTGACTTCAACTTCAAGGTCTTATAAATCTTTTTGAGCCTGTATTTCTTAGTTTCAAAATACTTTTATGTACACTGTAAACTCAAATGATTTGAGGAAAGCGATTCCCTCAGTTTGTTTGAGTAATGGAAAATTGACAACTTGATTTATTGAGTTAACCAAATGTGGTCTCTTCATTGAATGAACTTAAATGTTTAAGTACAGGTAACTTAAAAGGGCTAATAAATTAAACTTCCTACATTTTCAGCTTATACTCACTTACTCCCAGAGTGCATTGCAGCAGAATAAATTATGTGTATTATTAAGTGTAAATAATGATTAATAAATACACAATAATTACACTACTAGATAAAATAACCATTTAATTAAAAGATAGATCACCTCTTATAAAATCTTTTTATTACTTTTCTTCCTTAGAAACCAAATAACTCTGATTTTATGTTGTGTCACTGCGTTAATAAGAAGAAAATTATAAGTGCCCAACCAAAGGGAACACTAATCGCTATAATGGTAAGTTAACAAAAAAAAAAGAAAGAAAGAAAACATCTTAGGAAACTCTTATGTGGCATATGTGATGTTCAGTTGTATTGAAAATTCAACATTGAAGATGACTTTGTTAAACGAGTGAATTAAGCTAGTGAAATATAACAGACATGGAGAAAAATGACATGGAGAAAAATTTGAAAATGGCCTATTTTTTTAAGATTTAAATCATGATTTTGAGCTTACAACACTTGAAATCTTAAATTTATGCAATTTGATGGCAATTCAGTTAAATTAACTCATATATTTAAGTAATGGGACCAAAATGCTAAATTTTGAGTATTGTATATGTATTTTATATATACATATTTTTACATATATAATTATGTACAAATATTTTATATATATATATATATATATATATAATACATAAATGCTTATATAATAAATATAAACAATACATTTTTATTAATATATTTATTACAAATAAATGAAATATTAGGCCTATTATATACAGTAAATTCAAATTTATATTAGCATTAGCCAATGATAAAGGAAAATTGTAAAAATCCTTGTGATTTCCATGACTGTCATTAGGATTGCTTTCAGACAGGTTTCCTGGACACACCCCCTGTCAGCCATTGGTTATAAAAAAATAAGCTCCTCCCCAAACTCATACCATTTGTGTTGTCTTGGTCAGGATGCTTAAAGAAGCAGTGCAGTGTTTTTACCTGTAAATTTGATAACGCTGACAGACGTGGCTATTGTGATGTGACTGTGACACACATTTTGTCCCGGATCAGGCTTAGTAGAGCTGTGTGGTGTACAGAACATTGGATGTGTTTAATCTGGATTAGAGAGGTTTGTAAAGCAGACAGAGGTCTCAGAGACAGAACATCTAAACCTGTCTGATCTCTCACACACTTTCTGTTTCAGTAAGAACTCACTTCAGCCAGAAAACCTCATAGAACACCCTTTTTTCTCAGTGAAAATGATTTCCTAATGTCTTAAAATGACTTGAATGTAACTCTACAAACTCAGCTCCTTTAGTGTAGGTGGATTCATGAATATGCTAATTAGACCCCGCCTCCACTCAATCTCACCAGCTCAGGCTTTCTCTACTTTCACTCAGTTAAAGTTATAGGTTAAATAACCTACAGCACTTTAATTATTGATTATTATGTAGGCATGCAATAATGGGATATCTTAGCTGCACGTCAACATATTAAGAGTTTATTTGCAAAAACAGATAACTCATGATTTTTCATTGTGAATTCCAGTTGCCAGTTGATCTCAGAGTTGTGTTATTTTGATTAGGTCAATAAATAACAAAATACACAATAAAAACATGATTTTGTTATGTTGTTCGCAAACAAATTATTCCTAGATATGTATTTACATATCTCTGCACAGCCAGAGAAAGAAAATATCATAACTTGGCGAAGCATAGGTCATACTGGTCTTAACAGTATATTATATATAAGGGATCCACAATATTATCGGACCGATATCGGAATTGGCCGATATGCCGATATGTCTTGCAGAGAAGAGGAATACGTTAACTTACAAATTAAGGTGAAATACACAAATAACATGTTTCTGATTAAATAAATATGCGATATAATCATGAGTATGTTTTTATTTAAAGGTCGAAAATGTCCCCACACACCATTTTACTACATTTTCTTTTTTGAAGGAAATTAAAATGTTACTAATCCATTTTTTTTTTTTTTTTTACAGATTTTAGCTATAAATCTTGTGCAGTTATGATAATTCAGAACGAAAACTTTCTTGTTCAGTGGACAAAAATATTACCCCAACAAGACAAAGATCTCGGAAACAAATGAACAGAGCTGCTTTTTTATTAGTGGCTTCCAGAACCTCCTCAAAACAGCCTAAGAGGACAGGTAAAAAGGGTTTATTAAAAAAACAAAGTTATTCCAAATGCAACCATAAAATAACTTGGTATCTGAAGGATTGTTAACATTCAATTTAATACCTTTAAAGTCCTTTTTAAGATCTGCACTTCACATTTCAGCCTTTAAACAATTTTCAAGATGACTCAAAAGTATCAACTATGGTATTATATTAATTTAAGCAATTCATTAATTATATTAAATAACATTAATATATCTTAGTGCTTTGTGCTGTTTATAATGCATTCGATTTTTGTCGATCCACTGGTTCACATTTACAGTAAAAATAGCAGACAGGCTCTTTGAAAAAGCACATTTGTCTCACTTTCAGAACAGCAGCGATATAGACTCTTCTAATTTAGACTTTTTGTACCATATAAGAGTTTTTATGGCTGTAAATGTGAACAATTTAACTGAAGACATTTGAAGGACCCGTGGAAACCCTGAGAACACAGTTCAGTCCAAACATTTCTGTCATGCATTTGGCAAAAAGCTTTTGTTGATTATGAGTTTTACCTTTGAAATCTGAGGCAAGTAGTGAATGAGGTTTAAATAAAACGTATACGGCCCACGGACCGCCAGTTGCCCATCCATGCTTTAGAGTCTATCTACAAACGTTCAATCTTAAAATAAAATGTTTGTTCCTCAGAAAAAGGGCAGTGACTGATACATAGTTCACTGATAGAAGAATAAAAGCTCTTTTTGCTCTAATTGAGTTTGTAGACAAAGTGTTAGAGGTCCATTTGAGAGACAGGTGGCAGTAATGCGTGGAGAAGTCTGCGATCCGCCATAAAGCAAGAAGAACAGTCTGGGTGTGAAGGTGCTCAGGAAATAAGGACATTGCGGTAAATTAGAGGTACAAAAAAACAATATAAATCCTGTTCAGTTTTTTGCACAGACCGATCGTTTCGTATCATTAGACCTCGGTGTATCGTCACGAGTCGCAGGGTTTCAGTTGGTTTTGTCTGTGTATGTTTTTTTGACTCTCAAAGCCATGAGACAGACTGCAACGGTTTGGGTTAAAAATCTTGGTTTGTGTTCTACTGAAGAAACAAAGTCCCCTCCATCTTGGATGCCCTGGGGGTCAGCAGATAAACATCCCATTTTCATTTCTGACTATCCCTTTAAACCTTTTCCTAATAGTCTGAACCTTTTATTGGAAGTAGTCTAGTTTTACCTGAGAGATGTGCCTTAACTTTACTGGAGCTGTGCGGGCTGTGTTTGTGATGTGAAACAATCTTTATCCTTGTGGTTCTGCTAGGTGTCAATCTAACTGCAGAAACCGCCTGCCTTGGCTTTAACTGAAGTATTGCATGAATCATTTTCAGAAAGTGAGTCTGTATCTCCTGCTAATACACCGAGCAGTGTCGTGTCAGACCATGAATGTTTACCTTAATGCTTCCTGGCTTTAATTATTTTAAGTGAGCACCTCCTGCCGCTTCAAGAGGCCTGCAGTAATGGTGTTGTAAAGTGCTGTAATCCCAGACTCCTCTCTGTCCACTGGAATAAGATGATTAGAGAGACACTCTAAAAACACACAGCCACCCAGTTTTTCTATGTGTCATTTTAATTTACTGTAGTTTCTATGCCATATTTATTGATTTATTTGTACATGCAGCATCACTCTTCATCTGCGTGTGATTGACACGTGCTCCGTTGTTTTTATAATACTGTATAATAATCTGTTCTGCATTAAGGGTTATTTTCTTTCTCTCAGAGGTATACAGAAATGCGTGAAGTTGCATAACATATATCTTCACTCTAAACATATCAGCAGCAACATTGTTTTGAAAAGGAATATGAATATTTTGTCATTATTTACTCATCCTCATCTGTATGAACTGTGTAGAAGATATTTAGCAGAATGTCCAGGCTGCTCAATGAAAGTGAATAGTGAGTTAATCTAAATAAATATAAATACATAAACACAAAAATATATTGTGCACACACACA
>JAUMHI010000053.1:1889121-1900106 GCA_032359435.1 Enteromius unitaeniatus | reverse complement strand
CTCAATGAAAGTGAATAGTGAGTTAATCTAAATAAATATAAATACATAAACACAAAAATATATTGTGCACACACACAACAATATATGTTTTACTTCTATATTTTATTGTTATTTTTTATTATTATTTAGTATGTTTATATTGTTTTAAAATAAATGTCAGCTTTAGTTCATTTAGTTCTAGTTAGTTTGATACTTCACCTTAAAAGAAATGAAATGTTGCTGTGGCAACTAGCTGATCATTCTGATCATTTATGTTTTCTTTATTTCAAGTAATTCATCTTTTATATATATTAAGTTTTAATGTTGTTTACCTGCAAATAAATGAATTCTATCATTTATTAACAAATTCAGTTATTTAGATCCCTGGAGAATAAGTAAAGAATAAACAATTTTAAACTTCTCTTCTCATTCTTCTTTAAAAATGAAGCCCCAGAACCCAGGTAAGGTGAGTAAATAACTGCTGTTATTTAGCGGGCAGCAGCTGGCCTGCCCTGACCAGCAGGAGTCAGCGTAATCTCTCAGAGCCAGTGGCCCCGGGGCCCCGGCGGTCTGCTGCTGCCAGTAAAGGGGAGGAGAGGAGGAGGGTGCCACGTTTGCATGACGGCCCATTCCTCAGCATGACTTACCAGCTTCAGCATTAACTCACTTCACCAAAACATCTGAGGGAGTTTGTGTTTGTTAGGATCATAAATACAGTCACTGCAATTCTCAACATTAGTGTATTAACTAACAAGAACAATGCATTTATTACACTGTTTCTTCCTCTTTGTTTGTATTACTTAATAAAAATGCGATCATTCATTGTTAGTTCATGTTAGCTCACAGTACATTACCTAATGTGAAGAAATACAGTTGGTAATGCATTAGTAAATTAAGATTAATAAATGCTGAAGAAATATGGTTAATTCTTAATTCTTAGTTAAGTAATGTTTTAGTTATATATTTAATGGTTACACCACATGACATTTTTACATACATTAAATTGAAATGATAAAACAGGAAATGACATCATACAGATGACCCATTTTGACAAGGTCTCATCAGATAATTTACTCTTTTTATGACAAACCAAGGTTAATGTCATGTGGTGCAACTTCATAACTTAATTAATAAACCAGATTTTTAAAAAAAATATTTCTAATTCTCTCTCTCTCTCTCTCTCTCTATATATATATATACATAAAACATAAATAGCACCATGGGTTTTAGCAATGCCAATAAATGGCGTGGGATTTGGATTGTCAGAGAGGACACTTTTTTTCAAATGCTGAGAAGTTAGAAAGTTTAAACTTACTCAAACTGGCTGTTATTAAGCACAAGAGTAATTACTCGCAGGAAAAAGCTGAGGCTTGCATCCAAGTATTTTCATATACAGAACCCCAGACATGCCAGACATTATGCAAATGTCTTGATGAAAACGCTCACATTCCTGGTAAAGGCTTTGTGCTGGGTTCATGTCATGTCTTGATTACAGTGTTTTCACTCCAGAACGTCTCGTCAGACTGCGCTCTCTATACTTGTCTTCTGCGCTCCGTCTGTCCTCACAAATTGCTTTGGCTAACCGAGAAACATCTGTCTCTGTGTGTTACCTTGGAGACGAGGGCATCCAAACAGCAGGAGGAGTTCAGATGGGGTTGCAATGTGAGAACGGCTCCGAAAAGCCTGACAATCAGCACATTCCCTCGGCCTGGGGTTTTTGAGCAGAAAAATATCAGTGAGTGTCGGTGGACGCGGTCAGGCCCTGCATAAACAGAGACGAGGGGAATTTACAGCTCGGCCTGCTGCGCATGACCACAGAGGAGGAGGAAGAGCGCGAACAACCGGAAAAAATAACAGCCTGCTATCGTGTCTGACAATCGAGGAGCTTTAAATAGGAAGCTTTCTTTGTTTGTCACTTCTGACCCTGGAGCTCAGAAGCATCAGCAGCAGGTATCATGAGGAGAAAAAGTAAAGTTTATATATATATATATATAATATTAAAAGTTTATTTGCAAAATAAAAAGTTAACTTCTTTTTAATTATCCAAAATCATCTTTTTTTTTTTTTAATCATGCTTTTACTGAGTTTTATTAGTATTGTTATCGTTAGTTAGTTATTTTTTTAACCTAATCAAAATAATCCAACTTGGGGTTAGTTGGAATGCACATGTTTTGTGTGAACAGTCATTGTTTTTCTCTCTGAATGCGTCTGACCTCACACCTGTGCTGCTGTCTGAGTTTATCATCTGCCCACACTGCACATGTGATTTGGCCCGCCTCATTCCTAGTGTTCCCAGAATTCCAGAGCGGAAAACACCTCCCATTGTTCAGCCTCTTCCTACAGCAGCCTGTTCTTCATTCAATCCTTCGGTCCTTCCCAGGAGACAATCCTTCCCCTCCATCAACTCTCCACCAACTCCTCTTATAAGTCACATTTTTTTTAATCATAAAAGATTATTTACTTGAAATAAAGCAAACTTAAGTGATCAGAAATAGAAATTTTACATAATATTTCAGCTAGTTGCCACAGCAAACTAGAACTAAATGCATTAAAGCTGAAATTGATTTAAAAACAATATAGACATGTTAAAAAATAATAAAGAAATCACAATAAAATACAGTAATAACTCTAAAAGTATATCTAAAAAATAACTCTGGTCACATTTAAAATTACATGAATGTCTTTGCATTTTAAAACAAAATGTGCATTATAAAATAAAGATTTTACCTTAAAGGAGTCATATGATGTGATTTCCAGCGTTCTTTCTCTTTGTAGTGTTCTGAGCAGAGATAAGTTACAAAGATTAAAGTTTCAAAACCAAAGAGATTTTCTTTATAAAAGTTATGACTTGTCCACACCTCCTAAACTGACTCGTTTAAACACGCCTCCACTTTGTGAGTGGGTTTATTTTAACTCCACAAAGAAAGAAAGCGGAGCTATTATTCTGTCTTTAGTGTTGCTGCGGGCGCCATGTTCTGGAGACGCTGTGTGTCGTTGTGAAAGTCAAACTACTTTGTTACAATTCTACCTATTCAAACGGGAGTTTTGGGCAGTGAAGGGTTGTTGAAGCGCCCATCAATCTCAGATTTTGTGTATATTTACATGCAATACAAGTTTCGCATTACAAAATCCATCCTAAACAAACAAACATTGATCCTAGTGAGCAGTTCACCTTCTTTTAACACAAACGTGTTTCAATAACCAGACAACAGCAGTAAAAGCTGGAAAGTCGACCTTTATTAATACTGTGAAAAAAATATGAGCCTTTCAATAGATGCATCAGTATTGTTGTTAATACACATACTACATCATAACACAATATAATTGTGATTTATATTTCTGGTATCAACTTTTTTGTGGAATAAAGGTTTCAAATGATTGCTCAAGCAAATAAAACAACACAAATCCAAACAAAAGCACAAACCTATAGCATCATACTGCAGCTGTTGCCATCAATAGCTTTGGTTTGGACCACATTATACCTCATTTTAATAACTGGGTGAGATGGAAGTTTTTGCTTGTTCACAGCGAAGCACTTTTTGACTTTCATGACAGAATGGGGAGAACGGGAAACAAAATTCATGCACCAATCTTTCTTTAATACAACGAAAGTAAACAGTGCTACTGTATCATACTTAAATGACATATAAACAAACTCAAATAAAATAAAAAACAAGACACACAGAAGGCACTGGCTGTTATCTGAGGTGAAGTGATTTTTTTGATTTTAATGTTTTTTGGTTTCATGCACAGTGTCCTGTTTGTATCAGAGGACACCTTGTCATATTCAAGTACCTTCCTTCAGGCGTGGGGGTAATAAATTAAATGCTGTGAACTGCCCTGCAGTTGCAATATGTTTGATGATGAAACGCAAAGGAAACAAGATGAATATCAACATACGTACAGTACAGCTGCGGAATACAGAAAACATGACGAGAACTGACCTGACTTTGCATTTAGAGGTTCAACCTTCACAATAAACAAACCTGATCTCATGAAACCCATCAAGAACCTGCCTGCATCAGAAGAAACAACAATACTCAGCGAAAAAGAAGTCTATCAGACATTTAGCATTTAAGAAGCTCCCTTTATTCTCATTACCGTACCACAAAACCTTTTTAGAAATCATTGTAATATTTGTCATACTTCCTTTAATATGTGTAGATAGATTGTGTATCTGCCACAAGATAATAAATGTGCATGTTTTTATCTCACAGTTCATATCTCTTTCTAGTCGGTATAAAGCCAGAATCCAAAAACTTGTATAATAAATCTCAATTCAAGACAAATGTGAGAATATTAAGATAAAAATGTGCAAATAAGGAAACAAAAGAAATTAGAATCCTAAGAAAGTGTCAGAAACAATTATATATATATATTTTCTAATTACATACATATTTTTATTTTATTTTATTTTATAGTTTTGTTGTTTATATGTGTTGGATAAAAGTCCAACATAAATATTTTTTTTTAATAAATCCTACACATTACTCCCAACTTTCATCTTAACCAAATTAACCTATTGCTTATTAAAATATCATATTGATGCCAGTTTGAGAAGTATGTGGGATTTATACATTACACATTCACAAACAATATTGTATTGTGATACTGATAATCTAATAAAAAAACACATTTAAAAAAAAAATGCAATACGGTAATGAGAATTTTGGGCTTAAATGCTCTTAACTGCCATGAAAATAATGTCATAATGGGAAAATATATAATTTTTTTTATTTTGGTGTGAAATGTGACCTGGACTTACTTTCATGACATTTACCCACACTGTAAATACTGGTAACTGGAAACTGTTACCTTCAAGAGTAATCTTGCTGTATTTAGGTTGATTCGGTGACGCTAAAGACTATTTTATAATTTGAACAAAACCGTTACATTTAAATTTAATGTTACCAGTGCAGATAAAGACGGAAACCCTTCTTAAATCCCACTTTTGCACCTTCGAGAATCTGTCAGAATTCCAGCAACTGCGTGATTTAAGACGAACCCAGCATCAGCTGTGCCTAAACAAAGAAACCTGGCATACTATGACATTAATCCTCAATCTACAGTAAAAGAAACGATCAAACCCTGGCCTTATGCGTTCATCACTTGCACTCCTCTCACATTTTGACATGCCATCATATTCCCTTCGTACAGGATCAGAGACTCACCTGAGAGAACCTGCAACTCAACCACTGTAAAATCAACACTGTGTAAAATAAAGGCACTGACAGTATATAACATAGCATCTAATACTGGTTACTTTGGACATTTTGGCATGATATCAGAAGCTCATAGGATTCGTATAAAAGCCTGATGAAAAAGAGCACAAAGCTAAAAATGGTCTCTCTTATTCTGCGTACGGAAAACTCAGTAGTTGAATTTTTGTCACGACAGTTATTTCTATTTGCTTTTCTTACATTTTTTTGCTGTCCAGCAACAAATGACACAGCACATCCTAATCGAAGCTGAGCGATAAATAGCACGCAGATTTTTTGGCTTCCCTGGTTAAAAAAATCGACACTTCCATAATGTATTTAAAGTGCTCTACTTTTGCGCACTAATTTTGTATTTCATATACTCATCTTAGGATAAACTTAAGATCATCTAAGTGTACTCAAGTGTGCTATTTTGGGACACCATGAATATGAACATAAGTGGAACTAATATTAGTTTACATTTCCAAACATTCATTTAGCCATCAATTGTAATAATGCAGTGAGATTTATGTCTGATCTGATCATCATCGGTCTGTCTGGGATGAGATGAAGAAACAGAACAATCTGAGACTGACTCAATCTAGAAGAACTGTGTCTCCGAGACGCTTCAAGAGCTCCTGAGAAACTCAAAAGCTGCTTTAAACACAAGGAATGGTCTCAAAAGTTGAGTCAAAAGCCAGCTTCAAGAAACTTTATTTAACCCTGTCCATCCTAATTCTACTGTTTTCTTTTTTGACCCTTTAACACTTGCACTATAACTGTTTCACCTGATTAAAAAACAACAAACACAACACAAACTTTCTGCATCCTTCTTCCACTCTATCCACTTGTTTTCTTTGTGTGTGTGTGTGTATTTATATATATATATATATATATATATATATGCATATTATATATTTACACACAGACAAAGAATACACACACACACACACACATATATATAAATATATTTGGACTGTCAAACAATTAATTGCTATTAATCACATCTAAAATAAAAGTTTTTGTTTTACATTTCGTCATAGCACTTGCATTTTATTGCTCTTGTTCATTCTGATCTCTTCTATTTCCCTCATTTGTAAGTCGTTTTGGATAAAAGCATCTTCACGGCGTCCAAAAATAGCACACTTAGTTGATGGTAAGTTTATCTTAAGAAGTACTAAAGAATAACGTTTAGTATATTAAGTACAAAGTTAGAGCGTGGAAACAGAGCACTTTCAGCTCACTGTAGAAGTGCACTTCTGGGTTGTTTTGGCTGTAGGATGGGCTGCTCTGAGGGCTGGGGGTTCGTCTCAGGGTTTCGGCGGGGCTCGGGTCGGCGGGGGACAGGGCGGGGCACGGGCGGGCGGAGGTCCGGGTGGAGGCTGGGGCAGCGGAGGGCCTCGGTTCGGAGGTGCGCTGATGGGGCTGGGCTCGGGCTGATAGTCTGGAGGAGGTGGAGCTGGGCTCTGAGCTCGTGGAGCAGCTTTGGCTGCTGCCGCCTCTTCTTTAACTCGCTGGAAGTTGATGCATCGACCCTGAAGAGAGAAGAAGAAACAAGTCACATCACTGAGCTCATCTGCTGGACGCTCCAAGACACAAGCATTCCAGAATGACGCCTGAAGCTGAGCCGTTCTTTCTTTAGCCCTCACACACACACACACACTGGCTGGAGCTCTGTGAAAACCACAGATGAAATCACCCAGAATTGTAAATTATGCATCATGGAAAGACTCTGAAAGTCCTCTTTAACCCCAAACCCTGCTCGAAAAAAAAAAAAAAACAGTAATAAAAAATATCTGGACACCTTTAAACCAGAACCAAAACCATTTCAATTTGCTTGTTACTTTGAATTAATGAAATTTATGAATAAAACTTAAAAAACAATTATATGAACTTTTAAATAAAACTTTTTTATTTAAGCTAGCTTTCATGGCAGCTTTCTCACTTTAATTTAACACTTTAATAAAAATGAAAAAAAAAAAAAAAACTATATATATATATAGACTATTTTCTTTATCTGTTAATTTTTTATTTTAAAAGAAATATTCCTGGTATTATTGTGCACAATTGACAAAAGAATATTAAATATATATTGTAGAATATCCTCTAAAATAGATATTTAATTTTTTATATGTAATAAATAAAATAATTATCAAAACAATTTTGATTGACCTATTTACTTTCACTTTTACTGTCACATATAGTGTTATTTTACTATAATTATATTATTGTTATTATATATGCTATATAAACAAAAAATCCTATGTGATTAAACATAATTGAAATCTAATTAAATCAAACATTATTAATAAACTTATAAAATGAAAAATATTCCTGGCATTCCTGGCCAGTTCATAACTCATTTTGCGTTTTTAATGTGACTTTATTATACTCATTATATTACATGAAAAGAATACTAAATATACAATTAGTTGTATTTTGTGCCTTAATATATACATACTTGTTAAAAATATGAATATTAATGCAGTCTGAAGGAAGAAGTGCAATGTGAGCATGAGCTTATAGAGCGATGAAGGAGGGGAGGACACAAACCTAAAGCTTTGACGTCAGAGGAAAGCTGATCCCTGTGCATTATAGGACACAGAGGCATGGGGAAGACAGCTTTAACCCGGGAACAAATGAGAAAAACAGGCCGAGCACAGATAATGATACACTATAGGAGACATATGCACACACAAACTCTCAAACCAAGCAGAAACAACATTAAACCCTGCAAGAAGGGCTGGTTTCCACTCCAAGTACACAAGGTAAAGCCAAAACCTGAGAGGAAAGTACAGAAAGAGTGAACGTGACAGGAATTTGCTTGTTTAAGAAAGAGAAAAATTGCATTACTTGAGTAAAAGCATTGCCATGACCTTGTTTTCAACTTATGGTGAGTTCTCCCACAGCACAAGCACCGCTGGATATACTTTATGTCCTCTTTATGCAGTTTAACACAGTTCATGTTTATTTTATTTCATGTAACTGTGATTTAATGGTTTTACTGTTCACTATTTTATTTTTTTTATTATATTTTTGGTCAAATAAACATAGTTTTGTTGAGCGTGAGTGACTTAACAAAAAACATAATTATTCCAAATGTTTGACTGGTCGTGCGTATATATAATGAATTATTAATTAAACAGAAACTGATGACAATTTTGATACAGTTTTAGTTAATATTAAAATAGAAAGCAACAACATTTCTCAATCAGGGTTATTTCAGTATCACTGCTATACAATTACAGTATTCAAAAATATAAATGTTTTTTTAATTTTTGCCTTTTCTGCTTCATTTTTATTTAAAAGGTTTAGTCATGTTTTATTCGTTTTTTGTATGTTGTTTTTATGTCTATATAGCTTTTATACATCTTTATTTCTTTTTTTATATACTTTACTTTGAGTTACTTAATTAAATTAAATAAAAAATAGTAAATGTTGCTTTAAAGGCAACTACCTGAAATATAATATATTGCATACATTATATTATATTATATTTTGAATTAGATTACAATGTTGTATTTTCTGCTTCATTTTTAAATTGGAAAGTTTTAGTAATTTTATTGTGTATTTTTTCACAAAGTTGATTAGTCTTTCTTTTTTTAAATAAAGATTTTATATTATATTTTTTAATCTCTGTTTTGTGTTGCTTTGGCAACTAGCTGAACATATATTAATAATATTAATAAACTTTACATGATAATTATTCCTGGCCTTATGTTGTGTCCTGTTCACAACTTATTTCCATTTTATAATGTGACAAACTTTATTATATTCATTATACTATATGAAAAGAATACTAAATATACAGTTAGTTGGAGTTTGTGTTTAAAAAGCAGAAAATGTACCTAAATATGAACACATTTAGCATTCTTTTCATATTGTTTTGGTAGAACTAAACCAAAACAATAAAACAATTAACTATTTTTTGATCAAATAAATGCAGGCTTCATGCGCAGAAGCATTATTATTCCAGACTTTTGTAGCATGGCACAGCTTAATTATTTATTAATTAATACTAATAATATTAATAGTAAAACACTTTCTCAAGTAAAACCTTAGAGATTCTCGTAAAGGCATCGCCATGATGACCTTGTTTTCAACCGGTGCAGCGAGTTCTTCCTCCACAGCAGATATATTTTATGTCCTCTTAATGCAATTTTAGACAGGAAATGATGCCTGTTTCATTTTTTTCCATACTCAGAAAGATCGAGAGCGAGAGAAAAGAGTCAGTCTGGGCATTTTTCAGGCCTCTCGTCACAAACCACAGAGCAGCAGAGAGGCCCAGGCATTACAGGACGAGGAGGTGAAAACCATTCCTTTGCGTCATGCAACCTTTCGGCTCGAGGCGATTAAAACCAGCCGGCTCAAGAACTCCTCCAGAAACATTGCATGCATTAAATATGAAAGACTTAGAAACTCCTTGCTTGCTAAATTTGGCAGATGCTCTAAAACATGGAATTCTAGTTAAACCGTTTTTCTTCCAAACATACATTTTAAATGGTTTAACTCACACCTGGAGATAGCTCGCCTCAAAACTCCTGTCTAAAAACTCTAAACCAGAGATAAACCTCCAGAAGTCAAAGCATGGGGCTGCTCTGCATATGTACAGGTCGAGACTGTCTGGAAAGCGTCTACATTTGTGTTTTATTTCAGTTTTATGGCTACTGATTTGACACAGGTGGCGAGCCGTGCCTATGAAGCGTCTTGTTGGTCAACGAAAGGTAAGGAATGAATCTAAAAGTCCACAGGACATTGATTCATTATTTTCCAGTGCCTTGAAAGCTTTGGTTCAGACTGTTTGTTGTTGGAGAAGTATATTTGACATCATACTTCTGGATGAAAGACAATGTTAAGTCTTTGATCATCGAAATACTCACATGATCTCCCGGCTGCGGCCTCATAAGTGAAACTTGATCATATCCACGCCGGAAAAGAGCCAGGATCGCATCGAGCTTACCCTGAACAGAACACAATAACACTTACAATGTGCTTTGAACAGCAGCAACGGCAGTAAACAATAACGATGATGACGAAGCTTCTTTACCCTAATGGGAGAATACCACTTCCTGTCCTGAGCTGGCTTTCTGTTTGCTTTTTTGGGCTTGGGTTCAAAGGGTTCAAACTCCTGCTCGGGCATCTTTATGACAGCGTTTTTGGGTTTTTCCAGCTTGGCTCCCTCCTCGGTAGAGCCCTTACCTCCCCAGCGAACCTGGACCAGAGGGAAAACAGATATCAGATTAGATCTTCTGAAACCCGTTACTGATCCTCAGTAAATGCAAAAAGCATGTCTTTCAGTTTTTAGCTTCCTTCAAAGATGTTTTGATGTTTCACTTTAAGCAGACTTCTAGCAACTTAAAATTATTTTTTATTATAAATCTGAGTAAAATCTGTTTTTGTGTGTGTGTATGCATGCATGTAGATTTATGACTCATTCTATAATTGCGGGTACATTTGGTGTCACCGTCAACTCTGTTACCTAGGTAGACTTACAATGGAAACTATAGTGTAACAGAGTTGACATTTATTTTATTTTTCCAAAAGCGTCACTTTGCTGGCATAAACGCTAAGAACACATGACACTAATGAAAACATGATTAAAATAAACCAGTGTGAGATCAGTAATAAATTCTGTTTTCCTTTTGACATTGTGGTAACAGAAGTGACGTTCTACAAAGTAACTCTTGGTGTAAGAAGCTTTTAGATGAGAGTATTTTCTCAGAGAGAGCAGAGATACTTTTCAGAGCTTCAGATCTTATCAGTGAGTGAACGTGACATCATTTCCTGTAACTTACTCATTTCTGACAG
>JAUMHI010000053.1:1842674-1889021 GCA_032359435.1 Enteromius unitaeniatus | reverse complement strand
AGAGGTTTTTAGTTTCAAATATTTTCTCAGAGGGAGCACAGATACTTTTCAGAGCTTCAGATCTTATCAGTGAGTGAACGTGACATCATTTCCTGTAACTTACACAATTCTGAGAGATAATTCCACCAATTTAAAGGGAAAATATGGTTTGGTAACAGAGTTGACGCAAGATTTTGGGACACACGTTTGTGTAAGAAATGTATTTATTATTATTTTTTTTTATAATTTAATGTTGTAGAATTAAATAAGTAACAATTTAGGACTTTAGTAAATAAAATTAATAAACTGTTGCCAAAAGAAAAGTACTATAAAATATTTAGATTGAACATTGATAGATAAAATTGATTGAAAAATACACTGACTAATGCAGACAAGAAGAAATTATGATTTTCAGCTATTTAGGACACTTTTAAAATGAATTATTATATTGTAATGGACTGTAACATCTTGTAATTCACAACAATTAGTAAAAAATAATAATACATAAATTAAAATAATTAAAAATATAACCATTTGACAATATATCGATATATAATATATCGATAATTAATAAATTTTTAAAAAAATAAAAATAAAAAGTATATAGAATACCAGTTAAAAGTTTGGAATAATTCAAATTGTAAACTTTTCAAAATAACTACTCATCAGGGCTACATTTATTTGATCAACTAATATCGTAATATTGTGAAAGATGTGTACTATTTAAAACAGCTATTTTTATGTGAATATATTGTACAATGTAATTTATGTGAAGCTCAGCTGTATTTTCAGCATCATTACTTCAGTCTTCAGTCACATGATCTTCAGAAATCATTTGAATATGCTGATTTGCTGGTCAACACACATTTCTAATTATTATCAATGTTGAAAACATGTTTTTACTGCTTCATATTCTAAGTTTGATGGATATACATTTATGATTAAAAAAAAACAGAAATGAATACAGCAGAGAAAAGATATTGACATAGGAAACTTTCACAAGTATTTTTTTACTTCCTTCATAATCACTACTAGACATTTTATTTAATGAAGTTCCGAGAGTGTTATGAATTTTTTTCAATAATAATCACATTACACATTTTCTAAGATTGCATCTCCTCTTTTGAGGAATCCCACCTCCATTCGTTTAATTCCTCCGACTCCTCGACCGCCGTAATACGAGGCGTCCACCGTGGGCCATTTCTTCTTCCCCATCCCGTCATCATCATCTGACTCCTGAAGACCAACAACATCTTAAATCATTTACAAAAAACACAAGAGGTATGAAACATCTGCCAGCGCTTCTTTGACATGCTGATGTTGTTACACTCAGAATCATCTGATGGTTTTCATTAAAGTCTCTATGGATCTTAAACTAAGAAAATTCTGCTCCTTCTAACTCTGCTGTGGTTTAGATGTTGACATGGGTTTTTGCTCCCGAATACAGAAGATGAAATATCTGATCTAATCTGATTTCCAAACGTACCTTTTTGCAGCAACACACTATTCATTATTTATAGTCGTTAAACTACAGTCTCATCTACTGTAAGTTACTAACAAAAAGAGTATGGCCGTCCTCACTAAGTAGTGTACTTATTACTGAACTAGGGAGCAGGCTGGGACACAGACTGTGATATTGCATGCTTTAGTAGCAGATAAAGCTGTAACTTACTGGCTCTGGAGGTGGAGGAGGCGGAGGTTCCTTGATCACCTGTGGAAAGATGTTGTGTCAAATAATTACATAACCACAAACACAAGTCACATTATACACATACACATGTTAAATCATGAGCCTCGCTTTAGACAAACTGCCCAATTTTCCACCTTAAATCACTCAACTTCAGTCTTTACCGCAAATCCATAGGCCTTTGGCTCCCAGATGAATAGTACTGGAAGATGTGTTGTGAGAACGTATGAAGACTGATATTTACAGTAAATGAGGCGATGACTTACTACAGTGCAGCAAAGCGGCCAGAACCACCACATAAACAGCAGAGCCAGCAACAGAAATAACACCAGCAGGGTGATCAGGAGAATGGTGCCGTCAAACTACAGAGAAAAACACAAGAGAACTGCCACAATTATTATGATTCACAGATACAAAAGTTATGCCATATTGTAATTTGACCTTCCATTTAGTTAAACTAACCCTTTAACTAACAATAGACAACAATCAAGACAAGATGAAAAATATGCATCATGATTAATAATGAAATTTAAGACAAAATAACCCTGCAAGATTGAAATATTTATGGTTTATGTTGAAAAATGTGTTTGTCTCGCATACTGTTATTTAATACAATTTGTACATTTTAGGAAACATACATTTAATAATATTAAACAAATACATTTTCCCAGTTAAATGTAAAATTAAATGTTAAATATTGTAAACAAATGATGCAACTTAAAATGGTGTAAAAGCATTTGACATGTATGCAATAAGTTTATACATTAAAAAATAACTCATATTTGTCAGTAAAAAAATCACAAAATATTCTTTAAATATGACAGTTTTTAATATAAAATAGAACCCAAAGTCTGTGAATGACAATTACCCTACAAAATAACGTTTTAAATAATTTAAATTAGTTTTTGTCATTAAAATGTAAAATTGTGTAAACTTAATGAATATTTCAAGGTGAGATATTATGATTTAATATTTCAAAAGTGTTTTTACACTAAAATGTTAAATGATGTAAAATTAATTAACAACATCAAATAGTGTTTAAATATTAAAACATCACTTACACAAATATTAGAAATGGCATATTTGCCACTAAAATGTAAAATTATGCAAAGTTACTGAATATGACAACACAAAATAGTGTTTAAATATTATTTCAAATTTTTGCCAGTAACATGTGAAATGATCGTTTAAGAATATTGATTTTCATCCAAAGAAAAGCTATGACCACCAAAAGCTGTCCTCAATTTTGGAAAGTAATTCACAGCAAAAGAACGGGAAGCGCACAGTGCATTTATGAAGAATTTGGAGAAGAAATGCTTCATAAAAGTGACTCTGTGGTCGTGGCTTGAAGCCTGCTCAGTGAGAATCAGAGACGGCATCGTTCTAGGGCTTTGTCTGCGGTTTGGCCCTTGATGTGTGTGTGTTTTTGGGGGGAAGGGGTTCGTGAAGAGAAAATGATGATAGGGGACGACCCGAATGTGAGGAGAGGAGAATGCAAAGAAAATAAGGGGTTACGAACTAAAGACCACCCATAAACTTTCCAATGACTAATGATCTAGAATAGTTACAATCAAATACAACAGCTATATTTAGTTATAGCAACGTCTTTGATTGAATAAAAAACATTCTGAGGAAATGAAATGTACGTAACGAAAGAGTTCTAGAGAGTTCATGAGACAGTTCTCTCTGATTAGTGAATGAAAGGTTTAAAGAACTGTCTTCTGATTATTATTATTATCATTATTAAATTAAACGATTATAATTAAACTATGACTATAATAATATTTTACTATAATAAAATATACAGATAGAGGAAATCCAGCATGTGCTGTGTATAGAGGTTGCTATTGAATATTTAATCGCTTTTGTGACAACACTTGGTATATTGCACTGGTCGATATGTAAACGAGTGTCTGTGTTCTTTAATTTGCACATTGTCCGTAAATCACCTGCATAAATTTCCCCCAAATGCGCTCTTGTGCTAATTTGCCCTGTTCATTAAATCTGTCCCTAAAACACCAAGATTATAATTCTGAATAAAGGTTAAAAAGTTATTTGCCAAAAGAGGCATTTTTTGTGACCCGTAGGTGGGTTAATCCTGGATAACCAAAAGTTGGTCAGATCCCTATTAATGACCATCACTACAAGTGTGCCAATGTTCATAATTTTCCTGAATTCTCTTTATAAGAACATAGACCAAGGCCATAGACTCCTATTGGAGAGGAAGCATAATAATAATGATTGTACATGCAATGGGAGCTGTGGCCCCATTGGTGCAAGGCCCTAAATATTAAACTTTTGTTTGTAAAATGTTAATTGATTTAAATGAATGAATACAGTATGACAAAATAATGTTAAAATACTGTAACAGACATTACATGTAATTATTCATTTAAAAAATGTGTAAAATAAAGCAACATTGTATGGCAAATAAGATTTAAATATTAAGAAACACCGTATGTGTCACGATCAGCTGGAGGTGCCAGCTCAGGCCACTGGATGGCACTCCAGCGCCCAGCAGTCTATGTATGTTTTGTGTTTATTTTGGACTCATTGCCACAAACTCATGTCTCCTCCCCGCTTGTCTGTTGTCATGGTGTTTGATTGTTGGCCCCACCCTCTGACCTAGTTACATGTGTATAAAACCGGAAGTGTTTGTCTGTCCCCACGGTCCATTGCACTGTCGTCCCGTTGTTTTGTTACCCCATGTAGCCAGGAGAGCTGTCTGCCATCCCAGCGGTTCCTGGTCCTTTCGCAGAGCAAATCCAGTCTGATCCATTCATACAGCCTGACGAGCTGTCGAAGGCCCTCACAATTCCCGTTGCACGGTACGAGGGGCCGTGTTCTACCCAGTCAGTTCCAGTTATGCAGCCTGCAGAAGGCCCTCAGTGAGTCAAACCGGTCAGAAACGGGCAATGGCCCCATAGCACGACATGAGGGGTCGTGTCAAGTTCAGTCAGTCCTGGTTCCACAGCCTAACGAATTAACTAACGCCTGTGACCCTGACTCGTGCTGGCCGGATCCGCCAGACCCAGCCAGTGATCCTGAACCAGAGTGGCCGGATCCGCCAGACCCGGGTCATGACCCAGTGTCGCTGAACTCATCGAGCTCCACGAGACCTTCGAGGCCCCATGGCTTGAACCTCCAGAACCGGTATATTGCACCAAGACTCCATCAGGTCCACCGAAGGCTGCACTACCGCTGGAGATGTCGGTTTCGGCCGTAGAATCCCCAGAGGCCTCATTGGTGGCTGCACAGCCCATGGAGGTCCCCAAATCAGGTTCCAGTCGGTCTGGGAGGGCGTCTTCTCTGTTGGCTCAGTCTCGGAGGGTGATCTCAGCGTTAGTATGGTCACGAAGGGCGCTTTCATTCTCGGTCTGGTCTCAAAGGGTGTACTCACTTCCTGTCTGGTCTCGAAGGGCGCATTCACTCCCTGTTTGATCTTGTAGGGCGAATACTATTCCTGTCTGGTCGCGTAGGGTGTATTTATTCCCGGCCTGGTCTCAAAGGGCGTACTCACTTCCTGTCTGGTCTCGAAGGGCGTACTCATTTCCTGTCTTGTCTCGAAGGGCGTACTCACTTCCTGTCAGGTCTCGAAGGGCGTACTCATTTCCTGTCTGGTCTCGAAGGGCGTACTCACTTCCTGTCAGGTCTCGAAGGGCGTACTCATTTCCTGTCTGGTCTCGGAGGGCGTACTCACTTCCTGTCTGGTCTCGAAGGGCGTACTCATTTCCTGTCTGGTCTCGAAGGGCGTACTCACTTCCTGTCAGGTCTCGAAGGGCGTACTCATTTCCTGTCTGGTCTCGGAGGGCGCGTTCACGGTCAGTAGAACTTTCAAGGGCACAAAGTCAGCCTGGTGGCCCCAAGACGGCTCTGTCTCAGTCAGGCCGAACCAGTGGGACCCTGCTGCCATCCGCTCTGCTCCACTGTTGTCATGATGTTTGATTGTTCACCCTCTGACCTAGTTACATGTGCATAAAACCTGGAAGTGTTTGTCTGTCCCCACGGTCTATTGCACTGTCATCCCGTTGTTTTGTTACCCCGTTTATTTCTTTGTTTCTTGATTATCTGTTACCGACCTCGCCTGTTCTCGACCACCGTCTCTGTTTTTTTCCCTCTGGATTGTATTTGTTGTTTACCAACCTACACCTGGACTCTGACCACTCTCTCGTTTTGCCTCTGCTATCTATGTCTGCCGGTGATGACCCAGCCTGTCTATGTTTGCCTTGTTTGTCAATAAAACACTCAGCATTTGAATTTGCACGCCTCATCATCTCTCAGCCCTATAACAGTATGAGCATTTAATATTTTGTCTTTAGTTTTGTGGCTGTGTTGCATGTGATGCTTCAGACTTACACACTCTGTTGTAGTGATGTGAACGGAGCTGGTGATGAATGACAGACCCTCATTCATGCTGACTTGCAGATACACCACCCTGAAGCACAAAGAACAAACATAAATTTTCATACCCATATTTGTCACTTTGAAAGCCAGGAAATCCTGTAACGTTGCACAGCAGGGTCCTAAAAAGCACTAAACCAGACCAACGAGATTCAGAGAGACATGAGTGCCAAAAACAACCCCGCTAGATTCCTCTTACATTTTTTACAAAAAGATGTTTAGTTGTATGAAAAATGCCTCACAGACCATAATTGGCAGCCTCACAGAGCTCTGCAGGGTGCTGGTTAACTTTTGTTGAAGTCAGCTGTCTAGTGTCTCAAACATTTGATAAAAACAGCTTTCCAAATGCTCAGCATTCCCGCCGAGGTTTGTCTCCTGACACACAGAGGCCAAGTCTGCGTTTCTGACAGATAAGACCATTTTCTCTGATGGAAAGCATCTACTTCAGATTAGCTTCAGATTCCTCTGCGCAGAAATATAATGATGTATCGCCACACAATCATTACTGAGAGGACAATTGGAGAAGTACAGTTTGGTGGAAAGGATTGTTAGAGGATTTTGTGACTGAAGCTGTGTTTTTGGGTCTTCAGGTAAATGCCGTTTATAAAAGAAATAAGTTGATACAATGTCTACACAGTTTAGGTTAACGCTGTGTTTTAAATCATGCAGGGTGAGGACGTTTTCGTATGCCTTTATCTAATCAGTGTACACTTAAGGCCCTCATTTACTTCAAACGAAATTGAAGAACAAACTGAAGTCATTTCAGTTTTAGCTCCTAAACACCTTTGAGCTACCGTTGGTCCGAGGTGGCTACACAATAGGTGGGTGTGTATTGAAACTCCACCTTCTTTGATGCAGGATTTTTGTTTCCCGTTCTTTCTTCAAAGTGAACTGAAAAGGAGACACGATAAATAAACCTTTGTTTTTAATCAAATTTATAAACTATGTGCGAGCGTTGCGTCAGGTTAACATGAATCGGAATGTTAAAAAACAGTTGTTCGGATGTTCGGAAACAGTTTAACGTCACTCAGCCGTTCTTTTTGCCCTTAAACAAAAAACGAAAAAGAACTGCGTTTGAAGTATATCAGGGTCTTTCCGTCACTGATAATTCCTGGTACTAGTTTAGACCCTACTCTAAAGTAGGAGCTAATTTACTTCCTCCAAATGGAGTTCCTGAAAACAAAATTATTCCTAGTTCCTGCATTGCAAAACACGCCACAAAGTGTTTGAGTACTACGAAATAGTTCCTGCGGTGCGAAAGGCCCTAAATTCAAATAATTATCTGATAGTAAATAATCTTAAAAAAAATTTTTTTTTTTATTTTTTAAATGTAGATTTTTTCCCCACCAACTACTACTAATTTAAGGGTAATATTTAACACTTTTAAGTGTAAGTGTTGTACATTATTATATTGCGATCCCTAAGTAAGAAGTGCACTAGATTTCACTGAATATTTAGCGGTTTTTTTATGTGATCAGTAAAGGGACAGAAGGAAATAATGGCTGAGGAACAGAGAAAGAGTGGGTGTGATGAACACAATGATTTCTAAGGAACGATCTGCCTTTAATAGCTCCTCAGAGCCGCTGACATCATGTAAAGCTTTGATTCTTTCTATTGAGTTCTATGGAGCTATTGAGTTCTCACAGGAAAAAGAAAGCCATGAACCACCTTCAACAACAGCATGACCTCACAGCTAAAGCAGAGTGCTGCACAGGAAGTGGAATGTGACCTTTGACACGGATCATAAACACAGCCTAATGCATGGCAGACCTCACACTTACTTTCCAACTTCATCTATAACCGGCGCAGGGCACAACAAGAACGTGTCTTCAACGCTCGCAGGCTTCTCGTCTGTAAATAGAAGAATAAAACGTTCTAGTGCTGTCAAATGATTGCAATTAATTGCATCCAAAAAAATAAATATTTTTCTTACATAATATACGTGTGTAACATATACATGTATATATTATATGTGTATGTATTTATACGTATGTGCAGGGCCGGCCCTGGGCATACACGGAATAGGATTGTTTAACAATTTATTTTTTAATTACAAAGAGAGAGAGACTGTCCCACAAAAAAAAAAACTATTTTATTGCACTCCCGACTCGACGCATGATCTCGCTTTCCTTGTGCAGCCACTTTCACATGCATCAGTGACCTCAATTTCTAGAGTTCCAGAGAGCTACGATATATATATATATGTAAACAAAAACATATATTTTGGATGCGATTAATCACAATTAATCCTTTGACAGGACTGAAATGTTTAGAGTTCAGTAAAGCAGATCAAATGAGTGCTGAATGCTGTTATATGTGCTGGTTTTCACACTGAGAGACACTCACTGAGCGTGACCGTGTCGTTGACTTTGAAGCTGCACAGGACCTGGTCAATGTTCCTGGCGTGTCGAAAGCCATTCCCTCTCACCACCACCTGAAACGACTCTGAAACACAGATTGTCACACACGCTGCTCAGAAATGCTGATAAATGACGTAATTTCCCTCAGAAATATCAACTCTATTTTGAGGACTTGGGTCAACGTCTTCCTGCTGAGTTCATCAGAGAACTCATGCGTCTCACAGACTCTCATCTTCAACACCGGAATTTTCCCTCCCAATGTTTCCCTTTTCTGCTAACTTGCTTATTTCTATTTTAGTAATTATGATGTGCAACGTTAATGTTTAAATATAAATCTAGTCCAGAAGAGGGATGTTCTGAAAATGGAAATTAAATCAGAAACCCATACCTATGGCAGAATTCTCACACACACACATACATTATATATAAATATATATATATTTGGGGTGTAACGATACGTCGTATCGTATTGAACCGTTCAGTACGAGGCTTTCGTTTCGGTACGCATACGAACCAAACGATATAGAAAAAAAGAAATAAAGAGAATAAACTGTGTAAAATATAATATTTTCAGTGCTACGCTCAACAAGGCAGCGCAAACGATGGGACAGGGAACCTGCTAAAACGCTCTGTTGAAAATGAAGAGCTTGCGCGCGCAAAGTGTGCTGCATGTGAACGCCCCCTAAGCCTTTGGTGACACATACACCAAGAAATTAAATATTAGATCTCTCCCCTGTCGTCTCCCCTCACGCGGATTGTCCCACAGGAAGAAACGGTCTACAAACACGGGACACTCAGCTTTCACGATTTGAAATGGCTCAAATCTACTTTTTATTAAGTTTTAATTAATCAATAAATACCATCCAAGGCTGACTTTTCCAAAACACTTCTTTATTTGCTGCTAAGAAGAAACCCCAGAAGTTATGTGAAGTATAGCTGCATTGTTGTTTAAAGTAAAAGAAAAGGGGGGAAAACATTTTTTTTTCTTTTTTTATTGTATTTTTGCCGTATCGCAAACATACCGAACCGTGACACTACTGTATCGTAACGAACCGAACCGTGATTTTTGTGAAGCGTTTGTGAACACCCCTAATATATTTATATATATATATATATATATATATATATACTTTTTTTCATTTTTTAAATCTATCATGTTTTCTATGTTATTATGATTTTAGTGTGTTAATTAGCTGTAGCTATTTAAACTTGTCAAAATAACCCTTCAGCATTTTGATTGAGATTAATAGGAATGTACAATGACAAAAACATGATTTCAGAAATTTTTTTGCAAATGAACTCTTCATTTATATATATATATATATATATATATACAATTAATTGTCCTACCTCCTGCACATACGCTGGATGGCTCCGCTGCCAAAATCTCGATGCAAGATTTTTTAATGATCTAAAAACAGAAAATATTGAATTCATATCTTTAACTTAATGTAAGGAATGTGCATCTTTACAATATGCATTTTTAATTAATCTTCCACATAGCAGAATGCTTGAGTTTACCGAGTCGATCATTCCTCTCAGTGCCTGGAATCCTCCCAAGACCGGAAACACATGCTTACTGGTGTCTGCGATGGTAGCCAGCTAGAACAGGACAAAAGCATTATTTACAGCTCATCTGAGCGTCGATTGGTTGATCTGATCAGTTTCCTCTATACAAAGTGCATTGTTTACACTGCATTGCATTCTCTAGTTAAGTGCATTCTTGAGAAGGAGTCTCTATCATTGTTTGTACTTATTGCCGCTTTAATACAAGACTTTAAAAACATCAACAATAGATGATCAGCACCTGTGTCTCATTGAAGTCCTTAACGCCGACACAATACACGATTGCACCCAACGTCCGAGCCCGTGCTGCCTAAATGATCATGCAATCATAATTAAACACTGTATGTTTTTAGATTTGTAAACGTCTGAACACTGAGCATCAAGTCACCTCCTGCTGAGCTGCTATCAGCTGATGTTCCTGAAGCTCACCGTCCGTCAGAGCAATTATGACACTTGCAGTTCCTACAAAGTGGAGTCAAGATGGTCAGGTAAGAACAAACTGTAATAGAGTTTAACAAATCAACATTAACTTTTAACACTTTATCCCCCAGTTACACAAAAGGCTTAAGCTAGTCCCAGACTAAATTGCATGTTTGAGCTGTCTCAGATGACAATATCTTGCCCTGACAAATCTCAAAACATGTCACTGCCAATGTTCTGTGTTAAGATGCTCACCTATAATATTTTCTTATAAGGCATTTTTGTAAAAGTTGCTTAAAAATCTTAATTTAACTAATGCCTAGTCCTGGCTTAAGATAAGCCCCGTTTGTGAAACCGGGCCTAAGTCTTTAAGTATACCGGTTTAGTATACTAAAATTACAAAAGCAGGCCATTTTATTATTATAGTGCATAAATATGAAAATACATTTGTAGTATACTTTGCATAAAATATATGCATTTCAAATTCATTTAAGTATATTACTTTTTCACTAGGCAAGTAATAAAGGTGACTTGACTTTGATTGAATCTTTGAGGTCATTAAAGTAAACCTACCAAAGTTTTCCTGGTGTATTTGCTCGTTTGCCTGCGAATAAATTTGGATAATATTGTTAAAAAAAAATTCAAATAAGTACATCTGAATGACAAATATACTTGATTTGAACATCTTACCTTTTTTAGTCCAAGATCCATACATGTATCTCCGCCTGGGATCTCTCGTCTGAGAGAATTAAGGCCTTTTCTTATGGTCTCCCTTTAAGAAATGAAAACAAAAACGAGAAGATTAACATAATAAACAACCAAAGATGTGCAGCCCCAGAGGACATGTTTTTCCGCACCTGTTTTCCGTGAGTGCCATGATTGTGGTTCCTCTGGTTGAGAACACGATGAAGGACATTCGCAGCATTGGGCTGAGAAACAATGACAAACAGACCAGAAATGTTTACAGTTCGAAGAAATCTCTAATATGCTTTTGTAAAGTCATCCGTGGTCTGCTTCGCAAATCTTACGCAACTGGATAATGTCAACAAAAACATGCCATTCAGTTGATTCCTACAATGTGCTTGTTTGTTTTGCTCGAGAGATGCTTTAGTACCTGGTGAATTTCTCTGCCAAATGTTCGACAAAATTGTAGATTTCGTGCCAGTGGTGTTTAACGCTCCCTGACCTGAGGAGAAAGAGGTCAAACAATCAGTAAATGGGATGTTTCTGCTTCTTAATGCATCAGATCAATACAACTGAGAATTCATCCAATTAATTATCCATGCTTTCAACTTAGAAAAGCCATCTAATTTTGTCTGCTATATTGTTTTCACCCTGAGGCGCAGCTGTAAACGCTTTATGACAGCTGGTCATTTCCCGTCTCAGCCCCGAGAGGCAACCTGTGGTCATTCATTAGTTCTGGATGACAAATGGGAAATGAGCTAATTGAGTCTACTGATCTGTGCTTGAGTCAGTTTGACTAATTGATGAAATATGGTGCAGAAATAGGCTCTGTGTTGTGTAAATCACATTCCCTGGGTGATGTAACACATTTGGTTTAAAAGCCAGACATAACAGTAATGAAACCAGTGACAATGGCAGTCTGACAAAAACTACATTTCTGTAAGATTTCAGATGAAGTGATTATGCACCGTGCCACACAGTTAATGGTAACAAGGTTAAACTCTTTTTTTTTTAAATGGTAAAATTGAGTTTATCGGTCTTGTGCTTAATATTTTGAAATGTAATACAAAGTCATGGTAACAGGGTTGATTCTACAATCAAAACCATAACAAAATGTAAAAAAAATACATAAAATGGGTGCATTGTGACTTCTCCTTGGAGAGTTTAATTCCTGAAACTATAACGCAATAACGTTATTTATGGGCAAAATGGAAAAATACGAAGGTAATAGAGTTTAAATGCAATGCAAAGAGTGTTTCAACAAAACACTATATGAGATGAAATGTAATTAAAAAAAAATTTGTGGATCAAATGTGCATATTTGCTCTTACAGAAACAAGTGTTAGCGATGGGGACAGACGCTTTCATGAAGACAAAGAGGAGAAAACATGAAATAATATTAGTTACTATATTTTAGCTGAAAAAAAACTAAGCCGGTCAAAAATGTTTTTGAAAGACCTCTCTATGATACACTAAGGTTGCATTTATTTAATTAAAAACTGTAACATTGTAAATAAATGTTTACAAAAGTTGCATTTTCAGCCTCATTACTCCATTTTTCAGTGTCTTTCCAAAAACAAAATACTTTTTTTTCAACAGAAATTGAAATAAATTACATTTAAAACACTATAAATGTAGCCTTAGTGAGATTTATCTTTCAGTGCAACTTTTGCCTTTCAAAAACAAATATATATATTTTTAATTATTATTCCAATCTTTTGAATGCTAGTGTATATTAAAAAGGTAACACTTTCCAATATGATACCATTTGTTATCGATAATGTATTAACTAAATAATACACTCTTTAGTAATCTTCATTAGTGTTAGTTAACAAAAATACTGTAATTTGTTCATGTTGGCTCACAGTGCAGCTTGTGAATGAACATGAACCAATATTAATAAATGATGTAGAAGAATAGTTTATTCTTGCTTCATGTTAACTAATGAACCTTATTGTAAGGTGTTACCATTAAAACATAGTAAAAGTTGACAATTATTGCACATATTATGACCCATTTGACAAGAAAAAAACAACAGTATTTTATGGTTTTTAATCTTAAAAAGCTGTTTGTGTTCCCTCAGAGAAAATGCTAAGAAAATGACTTTGTTTTATCCTGAAGAAGAGTGATGAAAGCTCTTTCTGGAACGGCGTGGGAGGAAGATGTTTTTCTAACACAGTCAACAAAAGACGTTCCAGCACACAGCCAGCACACTCTGAAACTGCAAAACAGACCATTAGAAACACAGAGGTGGACGCTGGCGAGAATATGCAGGTCGTGCTAAGGGCTTGCTGTGGTTTTCAGCTTTAGATTTTCGAACATCACAATGGAAGCTGTTTGTGTTGGAAGCGGGACTTTCTTGAGGTAACGGCAGTCATGGGATCGGTGCCTAGCTTGCAGATTTCTCACCTGTGCAAACAGCGTTAGGAAAGGAAGTGGTCTATTCTCAAGTGAGATCCTTGATGAAATATGTTTGCGGTGCCCTCCTTTGATCTAAATTTAATGGGTTATACCAAACCCAATAGAGCTAGCAAGATTCCTGCTCTGAAGATGATCCTGATTCACAGAGAAAGGAATTATGAGCGATCCGAGAAGAGCTACGTCATCTTTTAAGTGACCCCCAAAACTCGTGCTTTCTACAGTTACACAACTCTTGGTATATAATTCACATATGTTAAGACATGTGAAAATCATTGCGGTTTGATGCAACAAGAGCCAAGACGGGAAGACTCATTGGAGTAATATTTGGAAGAGGGCTAATTAGAAAAGTGTGTTGCTCTTTCTTACAGGTCTCATCTGCTCTGAGATCAGCCTTCCCTCGAGATTGAATCCTACACCGAATTTTCATATCTACCTTTCTGCCAGAAACCAAAACACAGCTCATAAAAAGCTTCTCTTTGCTGTCGAGTGCAGTTACCTGTCAGATGAAAGGGGTTGGAGAAGCACTAATAATAATGTTTAAAGAAGACCAGGGAAGGTTTATGTATAGTCAGCATTAGCTGCCCTTCTTCCTGCTTTGCGAGGCCTGAGACATGGTAAGAATATTATGGTGACATTTCCCTGACACTGCTGTTTTAATGGCTCCTCCGGGTCCTCAAACATCTTCTAGGCCTAGAGCAGTTTAACAGAACAAGACTGGATGATCTCCTTAGTGTTTATAAACAGCGCTTTGCAATAGCACACATAAAATATTCAAATAAATAGGTGCGGTGAGGTTTTTTTGCACACCCCTAAACTTGGTAAAGAAACAAATAAATCACAATTTAGATTTTTATTGCTTCCTGTGAGTCATTTTGCTTCTTTTTTCAGGTAAGCTGACATTTGTAAGACCTTCCTATACATACAGGTCCAAGCTGAAATAAACACTAGTGGCAGGAAAACACGAACAACCTTGTTCCTTTTCATGCAAATTCTGATTACAGCGGCAGATTATCGATTAATAAAGACTTTTGTTGGACAGTTCCTTGAACAATGCTATGCTAAGACCTAAAAACACTGTAGTTCATGATTTGTAACATTTGCATCACATAACCAGCTCCATATATTTGGCTTTTCTGATGTGGTAAACTTGCTCAGTAGTGCACCCGGTAAAACATTGCACCAGTGATAGGAATCGCTCTCGTACAAGTTCTATAAAACACGAGTCATAATAAAAGAGCTCAAAGACTTATAGAAGCATAATAATGCACTTTTGCTCTTGTTAGCACAATTGGTTAGGTTTAAAGTCAAGCTTAGTGTAGGCGATACTTTATTTCAGCAATACAGAATTAAACACAGATTCATTTTCTGAAACTCTGTGATACGTACAACATCCAATGTGATAAAATGTTTCCAGATTCACATTCATCTGCTTTCAATAAAGCTAAATGTGTTTTTGGCATTACTTACAGGTCATCAGGGGCGGTTCTGAATTGAATTACTCCCTCTCAGGTCCCAGATGGGTTCGTCACTTTTTGAGGTCCCCCTGAAACATTTCTATTGTGGTCCGTGCTGTTTGCAGTGTGTTTTTGTTTGGTTGCATGTGCCTGTGTTGTCAAACTGATGAAAATGTTTTCTTAATGTGTTGTCGTTTTTTTCTGTTTGCATGTGTTTAATTAAGTATGCAACGCGTTGAGCTCTCTTGGCCACCGTACAAAGCTCCTTTTGTTTTGTTTTTTACAATAATACAATAATCAAGAAAATTAATTAATGCCTCCCATTATCTGAAAAACCACTAACCTTGTTTAAAATCCATGCTAGGAATCTGAGGTTCTGAATTTCTCGCTTTTAGTCTTTCGGTTTTCTGTGCTGGTCTGAGAACAAGTTTTCTGCATATCTGAATACTTTTTACACCCTGGGTTAACTTCACAGCAGTTTCTGGTCTGCATCCAGAAAGCAGATTTGTGGTGTGTGATAAGATTTAACTAGGAATGCATGTCTCCTAAAACTGTTCCAGGAGCTTTACCCGTAGGTACAGCTGAATTTGGGGTGTATTGGGGAGAAACTCGACATGGCTCTCTTGACATTTATGAATCATTGGCACACTACAGCTGGCTGTTTTCAAACAGATGACTCAACGGCTGGGTTATCTTAAGCTAAACAACAGTTAGTGGAACCAAAACTATGATTAACACAGCGATGTTTCAAAACAATCATACGGTAAATCAGAACGCAATATGTGTCATTGTTTATGGGCAAAGATGGTCAATCCAGAGTCAGAGTCAGGTGGTGGGTAAAATGCAAAAACTAAAATTACATCATTTACTCTCCCTCATGTCATCTGACAATGTCTTCAAAGGGATCCAATGATATTTTGGCCTTTATCTTATATTTATTCATTTGGCAGATGCTTTTATCTAAAGTGACTTACATGGCTTTTCAAGTGTAGATTTGATTAAATTAAATGTAATAGATTTAATTCAACCATTCACTGGGAATCAAACCCATGACTTCAGTGTTGCTAATGTAATGCTCTACTGTTTGAGCAACATTTTTTCAAAACATTGTTTGTGTTTCACTAAAGTAAGTAAGTTAACTTGGCCAGAACCTCAGTGCAAATAGCACACTAAGCATTCCCACGGACAGTTTCTTTGTTTTATTCCACTTGTTAAACAGCAGGCCATGAACTGGTAGACTGGTTCTGAAACACTTCCCAAGGCCACGACTTCCCAGAAAGCTTTTGGCCCACATCAAAGCAGAAGTGGAAGCAATGAAGCCAGGCTTAAAGGGCAATTTATTTAATCATTTCTATAAATCTGGCTCTTGTCTAACCCGCATTTTCTATTTATGTTACCAATATTCAAATGATATTTCCAAACTGATAACCACTTTTAAATGGACTTTTAGTAACAAAGATATTTAATTTTTACCTTGTGGTCAGTCTGTTTGTGTTGACCAGTGGTAATTGTTTTCAATTACAATATTATTTACAATAATTAAAGATTTCAAGGACCTGATTTATTTTTTTAAATCTCATAGTGAGGTTGTGGTGAGATGAACCCTTTTTAACAGATAAACATGCCAATTCCTCGAAAACAAATGCAGGAAAGCCCCTTCTCAGAAGTCCAATAATAGTGCACCTGAAGCCAAACGCTCTTGTGCAATACAGCTGTTGTTTGTGATGCTTCGATACTTTAACTTCAGCTTATTTGGTGATAAAACAGACAAAAATGACACAGACCTCTATGCACGCAATGGCACGGTGATATAAATAGCAATAATGCATGCACAAGAAATGACTTAAATTGTTGAAGCTGAAGGCTTGTAATGTTCTGACAGGGCTGCAGATGTTCATGTGCATGCGATTTCACTAAATGTCAGTTTTTCCAAAGTCTGTAAAGCAAAAAAGGGGGGTGCTTGGGTTGGCTATGTCTTCTGCCATCACATCATGAGAAAAAACTGGGTGGAAAAGGACCTCGCATGAGTTATATAGTTTAACTCAGCTGATCAGTTCCAGAGCATGTTGCATGACACATGAAAATTGAATGACATACATTTATGGCAAGATTTATGGTGTATTTGATGGGTTCTAATGTTTTCTCTGCTAATTATATCCAGTTTGACCTCAAATATTTCGTCTCTCTATGACAGCTGCACATGCTAAACTTCTGACACGTGGTCAAACATTATCACTTCATCAAATGGCTATGAACTATGTGTCAATAAGGGAATATTAAAACAGTCTAAACCATGTAAACAAATAAATACAGTTGGTATTTTTGATCAAGACAATTTCAGTAACAACAACAAAAAAAGTAACAATTTTCAACTTTTACAAATTAAAACTCAAATTGCATGCAGAATGTTCTTTAGCTTAAATAACAGATGATTTCATGTTGAAAACAGTAAATGACAAAAGCTGGGTTTTCACACACAAATTATTAAGTCCAATCAACTTGATTGCGCAAGTTATTCCAACTAACATTAACTACAATCCTTCCTGATAAAAAAAGGTGCTTTATATATAAATAAATGTGCAATTAGACTAAACATCCCGTAAAGAATCTTCCTAGTCAAATCGTGGGAAAGGATGTTGATTTTCTGGGTCTGTTTAACAATGGTAAAGGATAAGAAACAGGAAAGAGAACCACTGTGAGTTGTGACTGTCTGAAGTGCTTATTCAGCAAACTCCACATGTACCAACCCTCTTCTCATCTTTACACACAGACAGAGCACAAAACAACAAGCTGGCACAGTGAAAATAAACGGAATGCTTTCTGTCAAACACTCATTGGTATTGTCTCTTGCATTTCCTTGAACTCTAATTGAACCTAGCAAAGTGATACCAAACAATGGACATCTGGTGATTATCTATTTTGGCCATGTGGAATGTGAGAAATTTTGGGGGAAAGACGGAGGATGTGAATGGAAATGTACTGGCCTACTTTATCCAGGCAGTATCCCTTCAGTGTGGAAAACATCAGGCCGACAGACCGCAAAAGCATCCCTAACATTTGCACTTCATACAGATCAAGTTGCCTTTTTATGTGATTGACGGGTTTATGTTGGATACCAGAAAGTTTAGCAGCTGTTAGAGCAGAGAGATTAAAGATATAACTTACTGACAAACTTTCTTTTATGCTTAGTGAGAAAGAGAGAGACGGGGTTCTTTGTTCAAAAAAAAAAAAAAGCAATGCACAAAACGATTGAATTGTAAGAATTACTTACTTGTCAAGGACGAAATACAAGTCAAAGGCGCCCTGACATGATCTCTCCTCCTCCACATCTTCTTGCGCTCTCGCAGATGGAAGCGTCAACAACAAAAGTCCAAAGAATAGAACGCAAAAACACATTTTTACTACTGAACGCGCCATCGTTACTTATTGCAAAAACACCAATCCTCAAGAATGCCGACGGCCATTCACATTATCCCCCACAAAGAGCTTCTGCTGAGATCCTGAGGGAAGGATGCACACAAAAGAAGAGGAGTTTTGCGGATGTTGACGCAGTCCTTGCTCACATCAGTCTTAAACTGTGACTCCACGCGCTTGAGTTAAGATTAAAACGCGCTATTCCCAAAATGTGCTGCACCAAGAGCCGACGTCCAGGGAAAACACGCAAAAAAAGAAACGACTTCCAAAGTGTCCCTTTAGATTTCTTTGTATGAAAAACTAGCCGGTTTGCTGGGTTTTTTTTGGGGGGGGGGATTTTTTTTGAAGAATTGTTGCTGCACGAAATCCACGTGTTAAAGGCCAGATGTGTTTTGTTCAAGCTCTTGATGTCAGATGTTAACGTGCAAAGCAAAGACTGAGTCGTTTGAGAAAAGAGCCCAGGCTCAGAGTTGGCAGAAGAGGAACTGGTGTCATATTTCTACCCTCTCAGAAAAAAAAAAATTGGGTCAGTTTCTTCTGCTCCTTGAAGGTTTCCTCCCTTCTTTGGGATATGCAAAATATATGGGTTTTGTGTTTTTGTGCTTGTCTGCTAATGGTGTGGAAGTAAATTTCAAAGTAAAATAGAGAAATATTTAGAATGCACTTCAAGATGGAATAACCTCTGTATACATCTGTATACCTATATATATATATGTTTAATGTCAATATATTTTTTATTTATTTATTATTATTCTTTACTAGTAATTGTTATGAATTAAAAGATGTTACAGTCCATGACAAAATAATATATTTATTTAAATAGCTGTAAATCATGATTTCTTCTTTTCTAAACTAGCCTGGAAATTTTTCACTGAAAATGTGCAATCAAAATATTTTATAGTACTTTTCTTTTGGAAGCATTTTATCTATAAACACCCCCCAAATTATTTAGATTTTTTTTTTCTTGGAAAAATCTGTGTCCATAAATGTTGCGTCAACTCTGTTACCAAACCATATTTTTCCTTTAAATTGGTGGAATTATCTGTCAGAATTGTGTAAGTTACAGGAAATCACTCACTGATAAGATCTGGAGCACTGAAAAGTATCTGTGCTCTCTCTAAGAAAATATTCTAATCTAAAAACTTCTTACACCAAGAGTTCAACTCTGTTAACACAATTTCAAGAAGAAAATCTGAATGTATTACTGATCTCACATTGGTTTATTTAAAGCTCTTTTAATCATGTTTTCATTAGTGTCTAATGCCAGCAAGTGGAGTTTTGGGAAAAATATAAATAAAACGGTCAATTCTGTTACACTATTGTCAGTGTTGTTACTCTACATTGATAACAGAGTTGACGGTAACAGACACCCAAATGTACACGCAATTATAGAATCACACACACACACACACACACACACACACACATATATATATACTGTATACATGTTAATTATTGTTAATTAATTATGGTTTCTGTTTTATTTGCTTTCTCCATTTCTTATGTGTAGGTTACTGTTTCAGCAGTTCCCATCGTTACCAGTAAGAGACAGTTTTTCTTGTGTGTTGTGAGTGAGTTATTAAAACAATCAAACTGATTAGTTCACAACTCTCACAACTCTAGAGTTATAAACCTTTTTGCAAATTCAAGAAGCCCCAAGTTCATTTGTTTGAACTTTTACCAGGTTACAAAAACAATAGAAATAGAAATTTCAACTACATAATGTTATGTCTTGTTGAAAACAAGACTCTGTAAATTCATAAGACTACACTGTAATCTCTATTAAATGAGTGTACATGGGCTGTACACTTTTATCGTGGTCCATTATATTATATGAGTGTAATCCCTATGTTTTCATGAAGAGGGGCGTGCTTCTTCAGAAGATCAACCAATGAAAGTCTCAAATTCCATTCGCTTATGCTGCAGTCAGTCTTTGGCACCACTTAAAAGATTCATGAATAAAACACAAACAAAACACGACAAAGCCAAATAAAACCGAAATACTGAGTCTGAGGTAATATCCTACTAATAGAAATAAGTGATACTAAATAGTTCATTTGTCCTGAACTACATTTATATTTGCAAAATATTACCACTGGATTCTCAAACTATTTAAGAAATTCATGTATGAATTAATCTGAAATAAGACTGAATGACTAATTCATATATGAATTTATTCAATAATCCTAATGTCATGAAAAGCAGCTTAGATGGGCGATTCACGATATTTTATTTTAGATAAAGCCCCCCTTAAAGGTGCTGCATTTTCTTATAAAGCCAAAAAATAACACAATATGTTTGTAGATATTTAGGAAAAAACGTTATATTTACACAATTGTTTTCTTTTTCTTTTTTTCTCTGTAAAATAATGCTATATCCAGTAATTCTCTGAAATGTACATTCCGGGGTGAAATGCCCTTGTTTCAGGACCCATTTCAACCACTAGTGGTCAATCCTACATACTGCACATTTAAAGGAACATACATAAAATGGGCTTGTTCTCCGACTCCAAACTTGAGTTTTACCGTTTTTTAATGCATTCAGTTGATACCGGGGTCTGGAGATAGCAATTGTAGCTGTAGCTTAGCATAGATCAGGGGATCTGATTAGACCGTTAGCCTCACGCCCAAAACTGAACAAAGAGTTTCTATATTTTTCCTATTTAAAACTTAACTCTTCTATAGTTACATTTTGTACTAAGACTGACGGAAAATCAAAAGTTGTGATTTTCTAGGCTAATAGGAACTATACTCTCAAGCCGGCGTGGCTGCAGCAATGATATTATGTAGCGCATAAAAGTAGTCCCCAGCATTTTCAGGCCCTGCATAATAACATTGCGGGGCCCCCAAACCAACAAAGCAATTTGCTTTAAACTTTTACAGCAAAATCAGAGCACAGGCGGTTTTAGCTTAAAATGAAAAAGAATATAATCAATAATTATAAATTTCAAAATTACAGTAACCTATTTGAAACATTTTGTTGGCTAGCTAACTACTGATGCTAAATTGAGGTAATTTTTAAATATTAAATTAAAATATTCTAATTCAACCATCCAGTTATAATACAGTTGATGGAAAATCTAATGATTTGATGTTCAGGACAGAGTAACTACAGTAAATGCTCAGTGCCAATAGGGGTGCTTTACCCCACTGACTATGAAAACAATTATTTGGAAAATAATACAAATAAAAAAACAAAAAACATGGTTATTATAGTTCAATCATGGGAACCACAAATTAACCATAGTTTATGGTATTTGAAGTAAGACTGCGGTAATACCAATGGCAATCAATATGCCAAAACAAAACAAACCAAAAAACATGTTTAATTTTCATAAGGGAGAGCACTGTATTTCTAACCAACTAAAACCAGCATGACTGTGCTCAAAACATACCTATAAAGAGGAACAACAATGAAGCATTATTTGGCAGTCTATTTTTACGCTCACCTGATTTTGCCAAGTGCAAGATGTGCCTGGGTCAACATTATTATTAACCAATCAGATTTGAAGAAACAGTTGATAGTTTTTTTTTTAAGTTTAGGCTTTCAATCAGTGTTTGGTGTGTGTACATCAGTGTCAGTCATCTATCATTTCCTCTGATTTTAGGCATTACTCATGGGTTAGGGTAGGTTTAGGTGTAGAGATATGGTCAGGACTATATTTTTGCATTAAAATGTTGTTCCAGGGTCAACAAAATATGTTGACCTATAGAGACACGTAGTACTTTGGCAAAATCAGAACGTTTAGTCTAACGAAAGTCTACCTTTGACATGTGCCATTAATATACTGGTAGTATTTATCATCCAGTAAAATCTGTTGCATACAGGTGCTGCATATGTGTTATATTAGTATGTCAGTGGACAGCAGCTTACTCTGGCCAACAGTTAAAGAAGATGTGCTGCCATCTTCTGGTTCTTTGCTGCTAATATCTGAAAGAAAAAACGTTTAGTAAATAGTTTTGTACTGACCTCAAGCGAGCAAAAAGTGTTTTTTTTTACTTACCAAATATGAGCATTGTTTTTTGCTGTGTGGGTGAGTGTGTTTATGTTGTAACTGAGATTGCAATCGGATAAGTAAATAAAAGTAAGTAATCTGCTCAAAAATAATCTGGAAAAATCACAATTGGCTTTCAGATACGTAAGCATGTCTGGAATTGGTTTATGTTTGTTAAACCCGTTTTACCTCAGTTGAAAGGAATTTTCGAAGTAATCTATAAAACGCATTACAGTTTTTTATTATCATTTGGTTGCAATATAACTACAAAGTTGCTTTTCCCTCCAGTTATACTGAAAGAGATTCAAGTGTATGAGTTTGTTAATATGAATGTGTAGAGAGCATAAATAAATATTAATCTGCAGAAAGAAAGCTAGTTCACCAACACATATATTCATTTATTGCATTCTCATCCACTTTAGAGAATGCATGCCTTGGGTTAGAAATAATACAGAGAAAAGCAAAGCAAAAGAAAAAGGGGCTTTCTAAAAGATCTACACAGATTATGACAGCATCTTCACAACATGTTGTCTTTCTAAATAACTCATTTGCAGTATCATTTGGCTTTCAGACCATGCCCACAAGAACAATTTTACTTTTGGCCAGAAAAATGCTTATTGAGCATGCTCTTTGCTGTATCGAGGGCGGCATCAGCGGGTACAGGAATATGAGGGGCGATGCCAGCACCTTCCCAGGAAGGGCCCTGAGCAGTGTCTGAATGGCTGACTGGAACAGAAAGAAAGATGTCGCTTTCGCCAACACTGAAGGTCTCTGGTGGGTGACAGCCTCCATGGGTTGTTTCACCGATAATCATTGCACGTCCCAGCCTCTTCATGATAAAAACAAACTCCTCTGCGGCACCAGTGGTTGCACCACTAGTGAGGACTATCACACTCTTTTTGCTGCCGTATCTCCTACCTGTACAGAGTAGAAACACACAGTAATCTTGCAGTAGCACTTTTAGCCGTAGCTTAGCATAGATCAATGAATCTGATTAGACCGTTAGCATCACACTCAAAATGACTAAAGAGTTTTCCAAAACTTTTCCAAAAAATATTTCCATCAGGCTTAGTACAAGATTTAACTATGGAAAAGTCAAGTTTTATAAACAACAATATGGAAACAGTTTTGAGCGTGATGCTAATGGTCTAATCAGATTCAATGATCTATGCTAAGCTACAGCTAAAATGTTATCGCCAGACCTGGAGATTGACTTAATGGATTCAAACACGGCAAATATCATTAACTCTAGTGGAGTTTTTTTTTTTTTTTTAAAGTGGCGTGTTCCTTTAATGGCAAAATGAATGTTTGGAAACGTAAACTGATATATTTCCTACTGACACACTACAGCTAAAGATAAAAATAACTGACTTAAAACCATTCTTTAGCTGGTGAAAATACTAGTGTTCTAATCAGTTTGGCCATCAAATATATGAAAAATAGGACACTGCACTTTTGGGCATAGATCAAACAATCTAAAGTAAAATGCTAAACATGTAAGTAACAGTAGTGACAAACTGAATGTACCTGTAAGGTGTGTAAGGGTCACAAGATCTCTTGTGGTGTTGGAGGGTCTGTCGTAAATGTGGTCTAACGCAATCTGCTTGACTTCCTCGAAGAAGTAAGAGCAAAAGCCAGCAATGGAGGCAGTGGACCCACCAACATTGTTCCTTTAAATGTAGATGATCATATCACATTATAGATTAAAACTGCTGGAATATTTGCTTATTAGAGCGACATACACATAACCAATAGAATAATCACCTCAAATCAATGATCAGCGCGTCAGTGTCAACCACTTTATTCCAGACGTGCTCCGCAATGATCTGAGCAACATGTTCGAAATCTCCAAACATGTCAAAGCGAAGGTAGCCGACGTTGTTTTCAAAAACTTCAGTGTGGAACGAAACTTTGATGAGCTCCACGAACATCTCAGGTGAGAGATTCTGGAAATGAAATACAGTTTTATTCGTAATTAAAAAAACAAAACAAAAAACAAATCAGCATATGCTGGTAAGGTATGTTTTGAAGCTGGGATGCTGGTTCATGCTGGTCCTTTGCTGGTTTATACTGGTTTAAGCCGGTCTTTTGCTGGTTTATGCTGGTCCTTTGCTGGTTTATGCAGGTTTAGGCTGGTCCTTTGCTGGTTTAAACTGGTCCTTTGCTGGACCAGCATAAACCAGCAAAGGACCAACTTAAACCAGCATAAACCAGCAAAGGACCAGCTTAAACCACAAAACATACCTAACCAGCATATGCAGGTTTTTTTTCAGCAGGGCAAGGTATCATTATATATATGTTGTGCGTAAGACTTACCTTTGGAGGAAGCATGGGGATGTTGCTGGTGACCTTCAGACACTTGTCTCCTGACATTTTTAGGAGATCAGCAGAGAGCTTAGCTTCCAGTTCTTTCTTTGTGGAGATCAGGTGGTATTCCCCGCCAGCCGCGATGGCTCCCAGCTTCTCAGCAACATCCTCGCCGATGCTCGGAAATGCATAGTTGTCTGTGACCAGTGAGGCTGCCACCTGAAGCAACTCCGGGATTTCAGCACGGAGTTTAATGATTGCAATGGCAGCATCAAGGGCATCTTCTGCAGCAACTTCAACATCTGGAGCCACTCCGTTGACCTCCCAGCTCTTGCCAGTGATGGGGTTAATAGACTTAGCAACCGGCACCGTCACATAGAAGTCGGTATCACCCACCTTGATTTTGTTGATTTTTATGCTTCCCCCAGCCGTGTTCTCCCCAACGACGGTGGCCCTTTTAAGGTTTTTAAGGCAGTATGCAACATCCTCTGCAATCCCGTGAGTATTCTTGCTTGTCAGAATGATTAAGGGTTTGGTGGTGCCATACCTCTTTCCTAACAGCGCCGGCATGGACCACAGCTCTATGGTGACGTCGGAGGTGCGATCGTACACAGAATCAATGTGTATAAGAGGCTCAGGATCTGTGTAGTAGGACACGATGTACGGGATTCCAGACAGCTCACCAGTCAGTGCGCTCCGCAGGTCAAGAATCATGGCGGATGTTGGAAGGATTTTGTCCCAGATGTACTCCAGCAAAATAGGCCCAACTTTCTGAGCCATCTCCTCTCCGATGATGTGCTGGATCTTCAGGTAGCCAATGTTTCCATCCAGGACCTCAACTTTGACCGTGGCTTTGATCATTTCCGCCAGCTGCTCTGCTGGGATGTCAGGCATAGCTGGGGGTTTTACAGGCACGAAACCTGGCTCATATGTGACTTTCACTCTGGAGTCAAAAATAGTTTGTTTGACCCCATCAGTCAGAACACTGGCAAGAGATGCAGGATCTGAAATGCTGAGGATCTCTGTGTTACTGCTCGCAGCATCGATTGCCTCTTCCATGCCGGCCAGTTTTTCTGGTGAGCAGTAGTTGTCCATCAGAATTTTCGCCATGTCTCCGATAAGTGTTGGAGAGAAATCACAACGAGCCACATTGCTGAAGACCAGCAGCAATGCTAGCAGAAGCATAGCTTGAGCCATTGTGTTCTGATCTGGATCGCTGCTAATATCGGGCAGCTGAAGTGTCCTTCTCTGTGGAGGTTTGTCAACTGAGTCTGCTTCGACCGTCAGGTTTCTGTTAACACACGCATAAGAAGCTTTTCCTCACAATAAAACCTTAATCTCATTAGCCAAAGTTCTTCAGTTAGACAATAACAAGCTAAATATGTTTGTTACATACACTACCAGTCAAAAGTTTTTTAAAAATTTTAAGATTTATAATGTTTTTTTAAAGAATTCTCTTCTGCTCAAAAATCCAGCATTTGATCCAAAAATACAGCAAAAGCATTAATATAGTGAAATATTTTTACTATTTAAAATAACAGCATAATCATCATGGATCATGTTTACAGGATCATGTAATACTAAAGACTGGAGTAATAATGCTAATTTGGCTTTTACAGGATAAAACTATATTTTAAAATATACTCAAATAGAAAGTGGTCATTTTAAATAAATAATAAATAAATTATGATAAATAATAAAATAAATATTTTACAATATTACTGCCTAAGCTGTATTTTGGGTCAAATAAATTCATTCTTGCTGAACAGAGGAGAAGTCTTTAAAAAACATTAAAAGTTGTATCGTTCAAAACTTTTTTGAACAAAAAAGTACAAAGTGTACAAAGTGTAAATGTCTGGCACTTATATTTAGGCATTTTCTTGCACTTTGATAAATGACTGGTATTGCTGTTTAGTAGTTTTTCTTAAATATGTATGTACTATTTTCAGTAGCTACAGCAGAAAAAGCTATGTAAAAAAACATTTGCTTATCTCTTGTATTTTATTTTATTCTATAATCATTCCTGTTTGTTACATCAGTTGGATTATGCAAACAAGCAAAGGACATTTCTCATTTTTAATTAACATTTTTAATTTTTTAAATTATATAAATTATATAAACATGTCAGACATAACTTTTAAAACATTAATTTCTGTTATTCATTTTATTTGAATTATTTGATTAATTTCTCATAATGAGGCCTCTATTAATATCTCCCTGACTTTTTCTTTTGGTGCTTTGCGCTAATAATTTTCTGGGCAACACTGAGTGCGTCACTTGACTGAGCTGCTATTTGTGGTTCAACACCAGACACGCTCCATGCTTTTCCAGTGACCGCGCTCAAAACAACTCGGTTGGGAATGGAAGCATATAGGATGCTGTTCCCAATTTGGTACGTTCCACTCGAGAGGGCACCTCCGATAGTGGGCTCTCCAATAACAGTGGCCCTTTTCAGGTCTTTCATTGTTCTGGTGAAGGCTTCAGCGGCTGATCCAGTGATGTGACTTGTCAGGATATAGATGTCTTTCTGAGAGCCATACCTTTTTCCTAGCACTTCAGGAAGGGTCATAACCTTTGTTGCATTTCTTCTGGAGGGAGCAAATATAGTGTAAAGGTGTTTCAAGGGTTGTGCGTCAAAGAAATAGGTGCAAAGTAGTGGAATAGCCGTGGAATAGCCACCTGTGTTATATCGCAGATCGATTATGAGCATGTCTGTGTTCACCAGCTTGTTCCACACAACTCTGACGAGCTGGTGACCAATTGCTTGCACTACCTTTATGTCTTCCATCATGTCGAATCTCAGATAGCCAATATTTCCAGGCAGTAGCTCTACTTTGAACAGGGCATCAATGATGAACCCTGCCTCTTCAGGAGAAGGGATTTTGGGAACATTGTGAAGGGATTCTGGTTCAATTTCACAGTTAAAAATGTGCAGTCTGTGATCCCCCGAGGTCTCTTGGAGATCCGCTGTGAGTTGAGATGCAAGAGATTCATAGTCGACGACTGCGCGATAAAGTCCTTCGGTTAGTTTGGACCGTAGCAGTCTACTCGCTTTAGCTGCAACCTCAGCTCCAGTGTAATGTTTTTCCAAGAGCTCTCCAACTTCTTGCACCAAAGCTGGAATATTTTTGTGAAACGCAATGATTTCTTGAGCTCGCTCGACTGCATCTTCTGCAAGCACAATGGCATCCGGAACGACTCCGCCTCCAAGCCAGCATTCCCCGTGGATATCGATAAAATTCACGATAGGGACGGTGATGCCGAGGCTTGTTTCTTCGACTGGAAAAGTCCTGGAGTGAAGGAGTGTTCCGGAAGTGATTTCTCCTACAACAGTGCCTCGATGCAAGGACTGCATCAGGTACGCAAACTCCTCTCCAGCTTCAGCGGTGCTGTAGCTCGTTAAAACATAAACGCCCTTTTTGGAGCCATAGGAAGGCCCAGTGAAGTTACCGAGGGTGTAAAAATCAATGGTCACGTTCTGGATGCTATCGTAGATTGAAAAGAGGTGTGTATTTGATGAGGCGGTGAACACGTAGGAAAGCAGAACAGGCAAGGCCTCGGTGGATCCGCCGGTGTTATACCGCAGGTCGATAATGATGTTTACAGTGTCTTTGACCGGTTGCCAGATCTTCTCTTTGATTCGATCCTCTAGCTCTATCAAAACTGTAGGTGTCGGAAACCTGTCAAAACGCAGATATCCAGTGTTTCCAGATAGAATTTCCAACTTGAAGAATGCATCGCTAAGATTGCCAAAAGACTTTTGTTCTTGCGCCTTGTCAGACGATCCTTGCAAAGTCTTGATATTTAAACGAGGGTCTTCAAAGACGGACTGCAGCTCATAATTAAGCTTCGTTGCCAAATCCTCTTCAGAAATCACTGTGGAAAAATCTGTTTTAGCAAGGTGGTTGAGCAAAGCTGGGATTTTATCTTTGAATGGATAAAATCGTTTAATGATATCTGACACTCTTTTAACCGCTTGCAGGATTGATTTCCTTATGGCGATGAGTGATTTAGCTTTGGAGATGCCCTCCTTTGGGTTAATGTTAACAGATGGAGATACCCCAGTCACCTCCCAACTCTGTCCCGTGATGGGGTTCATGGATCTAGCAACAGGGACTGTGATATAAAACCCAGAATCGCCAACCCTTAACTTATCAACCTTAACCGACCCACCAGCCGACCTTTCTCCAACAATAATGGCTCTTTTTAGGTATTTTAAGATGTAGGCTACAGCTTCTGCTGCACCTGTAGTGCGCTTGCTGATTAAAACTATCAGCTCTTTACTTTTCCCATATCGTTCACCCGGGAGATTCGGCATCGTCCATAACTCCTTAGTAGTGTTGGTGGGTCGTTCATAGATTGTGTCTATGTGCAAAAGTGGCTCAGAATCAGAAAAGTACGAAATAATGTGCGGCACGCCGGAGATCTCTCCAGCTGTGCTAAAACGAAGATCAAAGATCATTGCAGATGTATGGGCGACCTTATTCCAGATGTTGTCGTGAAGAAGGCGTCCCAGTTTTGCCGCAGTCTCCTGACCAATAATACGGTCAATCCTCAAGTAACCGACGTCGTTATCCATCAGCTCCAGTTTAACAGTATTCCTGATTAGCCGTATCAGCTGTTCCGTGGGCAGTGGAGTGTGGAGTGCGGGTGGTGTGATCGGAGTATAATTAGGCTCGTAAGACACGGTCAGTCTGGGGTCATTGAGTGCACCTTGAACGCCAGCGCTCAGTACAGCTGCCAGGGTTTTCCGATCAGAGATGTGTAGGATCTCTCCGCTGCTTATGGCTTGTTGGATTGCCTCCTGCATGCCAACTAGATTCTCTGGGAAGCAGTAGTTTTCAAGCAGAATTTTAGCCATGTCCAGGACAAGCGCAGGCTGAAACGATGCATTGATGAGCAGGACCTGGCAAGCGACTATGACCAGGGCAAAAAGTTTTACAGTCCCTGCCATCTTTTGGAGAAGAGGTCCTTTGTTAAACGGGACTCTGTTTTCTCTACTAGGTTTCTGACAACAGCAGCTGCATAAGAGGCTTTTGCTCTGAATAAACCTTTAATCGCATTATCAGAAGTGCATCAGCAATGCAATCACAGATAAAAATCAATAATTGAAAATGTCGGAGAGGATATCAAATCTCTGACTTTGGTTCACACCCAAATCTCACGTACTTCATACTGTATGTCTATATAACATAAATGTCTTTTATTGCTTTATCTACACAGTGAAAGTCAATAGTTTGCTTGCTTAGTTGGAGACACTTTATTGTCTGATTATTGTCAATTTGATTGCACAAATAATACTTAAACTGAGCTGAGCTGGACAATGATGTCACTGAATGCAATAATGAAATGTCTTTAACTGAAAGGTTAAAGTAAAGTAACTGAGTGTTTAAGTGTTTACATTACATTATTCTTCTATCTGACACTCTCAAGTGCTTTGATCTGTATTGTATATAAATATAAATATATAAAAGAGATTCCAGTGACTTTAATTGTAAACATTTTTAAAAACTTGTGTTTCATGCATATTTGTAATGAGGGTGATGACAGATGACAACTGATGACTGAATTTCAAATTTTGTGTGAAAACAAGATGTCTGTTTGTACAGAAAGCAAATCATAAGACAAAACGCTTGGAAAGACTGGCTTATGTTACACATGCAGTCTCAATGTTTTAAACATTTTAAGCGACAAATCATTAAAATATATTATGTTTCTCGCAGCCCTGTCATCACTGGATGAGGAAAATAAGGTCAAGCTTTGATAGGTAACGTCTGGGTCAGGCTAATGACATTATTTCACAGGCAAACACTTTAATCAACACTAAGGTGCAATCGGCTTGCTTCCCTTGATAATTTGGTGCTGTAACTGTAATGGATTTGATTGTATAATATTTAATGCATTGCTATTTTTCTGAAATAAGATCATTTATTCAGACTTTGGCAAAAACTGTGCATTATTCAAAGGCTGAACAGTCGTTGTTGTTTTTAACAATCTGCTTATAGATTTTCTCCCTCCTTTCTTTTCTAGCATTTGCTTGAATCTCAGAGCATTAGTGTGAGTTTAGAGGCCCTGGTCACTTTTACAGGATGAAATTATATAACTCCACATTCACTCAACACTAATTGGTGCTGCACTGTTAATCTTACTTTATCTTTTAATGCTCAGAGCCTTATGCAATTCTATCTGCTGATTCCATGTGGCCAATCAGGGATTGACAATCTCTTTTTAAGATGGCTGGGGTTTGGTCCAGTGCATCTGATGCAAGGAAATATTTTTAAGCTGGCGATAGCTGTCTCTGAGTCGGATGATTTGGCTGTTTTTCTTTTGCAAGCAAATGGACAAAACAAGAATTTACCAGAAGTGTACAAATGCTATGATGTTTGATTTTGTTTATTGTTTGAGGATCATGGAACTTAGCATTATATGAATGTCACAAACATCACCTTTAGGGTAGTATACATTAGTCGGCACTAAATAAAAAAGCTCCACCATCACAGTGAGCCGGCCTTTACTAAAATCAGTTCAGAGAGCCCAAACTTTCATGCATTTTATTGATAATAAAATACAACACAATTTACAAAATAATAAAATAACCATTGTAAAACTAAATAGTTTGTATCTAAATATATGTGCTAGAAATGCATATGCAAAAACAATGGATTATATACTGTACACTTTTCTTTTTGGAAATAAAGAAATAAATTAATAATTGAAAAAAAGATAGTCTTTTGGAAAATGTATGTGAGCACAATAGGTACAGGAAAGGCGAATATATTAATTATAAGTTATATTCATGGGAGTCACTAGGGGCAGTATTTTAGTGATCAGTGTTTTCAATCCTGAATTTCCTGGGTTGGAATTAGAAGGAATTTTAATTATACAAGCATTTCCCAAAATATTTTTGACCCACAATTTTTAGGGCATATTTCTGGCAAAATTCTCATTATGAGCAATCCATGTTATTTTTTATAAATACTTACAGTTTTGTTTTGTTTTTTCATCTGCTCACATACAAAGTCTCACAATTTGTTAACACCTGACAATCAAACACCAGAAGCACACACCAAGGCATTTAGCAATTTGTGTGTGCAATTTTTAGATTTAAGTTCTGAAAAAAAACAAAAAACTTTTTTTTTAGATTAAAGTTTATCAAATGACCCTTTATTAAAATGCTTGGGAACTGTTCTCATAGATGTGGAAATGAAATAAACCCTGTATATATACTATATACTACCTTCATAGCAATTTTCGTGAGCAGGTTTGATCTTTTAAGCATATTTAAAGCAGTCTACCTGAATTTATGACACAAGCATTTAGAGCCGGTGCTCTGTCGCCCTCTTGAGGTTTCTTGTAATAATAATATGTATGCATTAAAGCTGCTTTGCAATGATATGTCTCGTGAAAAACGCTACACAAATAAATTTGAATTGAATTGAATGTAATAATAATAATAATAATGATTTTTATTGATATAGCGCCTTTCCATAGCTCAAGGACACTTTACACCGATTGTAACAAAGAAGAGATAATACGAACAGACACCGAAGGAAAACAGTAATCAAGTAGAGAAACATTAGGCAACAAACTTACAAGAAGTCAAATATAACAAACTGGAAATAGAAAACAAGACCTAAGAGATGTATTCAGAGGACAAGTGGATTAAAAACAAAGCGGTCAGTTTATCGAAGCAGAGGTGTAACATTCAGAAAACAAGTTTTGAGTAAAGATTCAGTTCTGAGATATTGTTAACAGAATGGAGTGAGTATGAAAATCCCAAAGTTTGGGTGTAGTAAAAACTAAAGGATCTGGCCCCCATTGAAGAGAGGCGGAGGAACGTAGTGAGCGGGTCGGGATGTAGGGGACAAGCATGTTGCAAAGATAAGAGGGAGCTAAGACATTTAAGGATTTAAAAACAAGGAGGAGAATTTTGAATTGAATACAGTAGGTGACTGGGAGCCAATGGAGATCATACAAGATTGGGGTTGAGATGGAGCTAGCAGGTAGACCAATGAAAAGGGCTTAACAGAAATCAATGAGTGATGAGACGAGGGCATGGATGACAGTTTCAGCATCTTTGGTACTGATGAAGGGACGCAGTTGGGCAATACGACGTAAATAGAAGAATGAGGATTTAGTGACAGATTAAATGTGTGGAGTCGAAGATTACATCTATATTTTTGGCAGAAGTAGATGTTTTGATGTGAGAGACTGCAATCTCACAGGTGAAATATGTTAATGTCAATGTGTGTGCCAAGCATTACCTGTGGAGAGTATGTTTCTGTGTTTAAAACTGAAATCCTTAGGAGAGAATAAAATATCATAAAAATATAATACAATTACACAAAAACATCACTTAAGGGAAGCTGACTTTTAACCAAAACCTCTTCATTTTTACATTTTTATAACTACACTCTTAAAAAGGGCCTTTATTGTCATTTATGGTTCCATGAAGAAACTTTAACACTTGTTGTGTTTTGCCAAAAGTAAAATGAAGAACTGCGTCAAAGGCTGTGAATTAGTGTAAGGTTTTGCATTTGGTTTGGTGTGTTGCTGCTGTTTGAGTCTCAGCTATTAGAAACTGTGAGGATTTAGTGTTCAAGCAGCTGAAAGAACTGTAAGTTCAAGTGATGAAGGATTTTAACAGTAATCAGTGTCGAGTGCTACTGTAAGCTTAGTCAAGCTGAAAACATTCATTAGAAATTTAGAAAAGTAATCAAATGCAGTCAGTTTCAAAGTATCTGAAATAGCACACTGTTTATTACATTTTAAAGGATCACTTCCTCACTCCAGTAGTTCCAAAGCTGTAAGAATTTCTTTGTTCCGTGGGACACGAAGGAAGATACTTTGAAGAAAGCTTGTTTGTTTTGGGTCACTATTGTATAGAAGCCTGTTTCTGCCACTGAATTAAAAAAAAAGGTTATTGCGATGAACCTGTCCTCCAACTAATACGTCCCTATAGGTTATTTGTACAATAGCGCTAAAATACGAGCGTATACTACAATAGCGCCTCTATCAGCAACAGGACATTTGCATTTTAATATTTTGTACTATTTTATCTCTCATGTGACTCAGGGTTGGTGTAGCTCAGAGTTTAGAGAGATGCGTTATGTGACGAGACGTGATCATGAGAGCCTGGAAATCATCATTTTGCAGGTTTAGGGGTGGTTAGTGTGGTCATTCGTACAAATCAAACACAGTAAAATATGTTTTAACTACCGTGAGATTGGTGTAAAAACTACACACTGTATTTAAACAAAATATTTTCTCAGAGTTGTGAGATATAAAGTTGCAATTATGAGAACATATCAGTCTTTTTCCGCTCACAATTGGACTTTATAACTCAGATCTCACAATTCTGACATGATAACTTTCATACTATTGACTTCCATAGTAGGAACACCGTGAAAGTCAATGGTGACCAGAACAGCCTAATTCCTACAGGTTTGGAACGACTCGAGTTAGTGATGACAGAATTTTCATTTTTGGGTGAACTATCCCTTTAAATAATCTGTAATGTATTATACACATGCCCAGATAAGCAGGCAAAACTACCTACATCCACACTTAGCTACTTTCATCTCCTCGTAGAGGTGTCGTACCGTGATGACACCCTTTTCTTGATACATCACAGCTATTGGATCCAGCTTGGTCGGGACGCAACACGCCATGTTTGCTTTCTTAGGATTGCTCAGGTTAACCAGAGTCTGGATGATAGCGTGTTTGGAGGGGGTGACATCATCTGTGAGAGGGAAATAACACACGCCTTTACACTCGTAAGCATCGTACTCAGGCGGTGCCACGATCCACTTGTCCCATCCGATGTCCTTGAAGTTGACCTTCAGTGAAGTTCTCCGACAGTAATTGTTTATGGCTTTCCTCTTTCTCCGGAGGTGATGGTTTGTGTCCAAAAACACATCCTTCTCATGAAGAACCATCTCTTTTACCTCTTTCAGCGACTCTCCGTTTCTGTTCCCAAGATCATTGGAGAAAACGATTAGGACCGCCGAGCTGTTGCGCTCTAAAGCAAGGCTCACGTCCAGGGCTTCGCAGTCTTGTTGGATCTCCACCTGGAGTTCTCCAGCTCCTCGTCCAGATTCCTGCCAGCTCCTCACAGCCCAGCTCACATCGAAAGCCTCCCAGGAGTTTCTGCTCTCTCTTACCTCTCTCCCATCCAGAAGATTTAATATGTTTGTGCTCTGCTCATACTCTACATCATAGACGTTGATGGAAGCGAACAGACCAGCGCAGGTGGCTTTACTTCGCTCCCAGAGAGTGAAGAGCCTGAGCTGGACCGATGTGATCTCTTCATGATTTGGGATGGAAACGTTGAATAGCAGCCTGTGTTGTGTTTTGTTGCCCTGTCTGATGGAATTAATGACATCTGCAGAAAACATGAGATTAATAAACCTTTTCACTAGTGCTGGCAATGAATCACATACATGTAAATATTGCTTTCAATTTTTCTTGTTTTTCCCCAAAAAAGTTTTCCCTGACAAAAAGTTTTTTGTCACATTTTCCCCTGATTAACTAAATTTACCCACTATTAAATTTTTTGTAAGGCATATTTACAAAAAAAAAAAATTTCAAAACAAATTACTTTCACCCCAAATACTAATCAGTCAATCAACCACTATCCTAGCTTTTGCCCATTTGTCAGTAAGATTTCTTTACTCATTTCATATGATCCTTACTCTTTTATATATATATATATATATATTTTATTTTATTTATAACTTTGACATTTTATTTTCGAAAAACATATTTAAAACCTTTTTTAATGTGCTTTTTTAATAATGCATTTTAGTGTGCTCTCTACGGACATAAAATCACTTTCGTGAATTTATTTATTTTTTGAATCTGACATCTTGGTGTTTTTGACTCGTAAACTATTAGGATACCATTAATCGTGATTATTCGTTTGTCAGCAGTACTTTTCACTAATAAACAAGTTAAAATCCTCATTATTTGTATGGATATGAATGCTCTGTCTCCGGCCTCGGAGATGGTTATGTACTTACCCTGTATGACGAAGCTTCGGATCACATCCGACCGAGGGATGGAAGTCTTGTCAGAAGCATATTTATTATAGAGCTCGATCATGAACTGAGGAGGCTGAACCTTTCGGTGTTCTTGCGGCACGCCTGATAAATTCAGCTTCCTCAAGAAATCTTCCTTCATGAAGCCCAGATAACTCTCCAAATCATTCTCGTCCTCAAGGTTTCGCTCTTCTTCCTGAATGAACATCGCCTCTTCCAAACTGCCAATTTCTCCTAAAGATTTCCCCTTGCAAAGCCCAACCGTTGTAGCAAAATTGATGGATGCCAGGAGGAACAAATACCGCAAACCCTGCATCTTGGTTTAGTTTCTAAAATGGAAAGGTGACGTCCCGCTGACTTTAATTTGTGGACGATCTTTTGTTCCTCGAGTCAACCTCAGGTTCACTCCCATGCCCCACACTCTCTGGAAATCAAAATAGTAGCATAGCTATTCTTATCTTTGACATTGATGTCGTAGTTATCTCGAGGAAGCTTGGAGTTAACGAGGGTTCTGTAAACACTCTGGAAACAGACTTATGAAAACTAATGAGCGGGATTTAACAACCCTTATTTACAAGGTCAGGCTTCAGGCTGTTCTGTTTGAGATGCTTCAACTAATCAGCCTCAGCTATGATAAATATTAACATTATAGATTCCAGTGCTTCCTTTGGTTTTTATTCACCCGCTAAAATTCAAAAGCTGGAGTCTGGTTGTGCAAGGGTTAACGAGCTGAACTTTGCTCTATTGTTGCAAACAAGCTACATTCCTAATACAACTCATTAGGTCTTTATTCACAAAAAAAACAAAACAAACAAGGGTGAAGAAATGTTTGCATAAGAATCTGTAAACAATACAGTTTGTAGAAAATAAATACTATAACATGTTGACATGTAATTGCTATTAAATACAAAAAGTATCACAAATCTTTGACACAACCTTTGTTATTTTAAAAATTACTCTAAGAGAATAATTAATCCGTAATTTAATTGCTTTTCTACAGAGATGGCAAATCTATTCTAATCTACTAGGCCTCATATTTGGGGGAAATTTTAATCTATCACAAAGCACTAGATGGCAGCATCATGCTGAGTTTCTTCTCGCAAATGACCAAAATAATCAGTTTCTAGATGCCAGGGCCTGTATTCACAAACCATCTTAAGACCAAAAGTAGTTTCTAACCTGCTGATTTACGAGAAAATCAAAAAAATATTGGCCTAAATTTAGGACTCTTAAATGTTTGCTCTAAAAGTATTTCACAACTAAAACAAGCTCCTACATGTGTCCTGAAGAGGACTTCTAAGTCACTAAAACTAACTCACAACTGTCCAATCTGGCATTGAAAGTGAAGTGACTTGTGGACAGGTATGGTGACCCATACTAAGAACTTGTGCTCTGCATTTAACCCATCCAACGTGCACACACACACACACACACAGCAGTGAGAAGTGATCAACCGCACACACACACACACACACACACACAACGGTCCCCTCTGAAATAACATTTGACGATAAAGAGCTAAAAATGTATTAGGGTTTGGAGGTTATATTTTCAATTGATTATATCCTTTTCATTAACCGGTTACAAGTAACAATCTGTTTATTTTAGCTACATTTAAATAAACAAATTTAGTTGAATTTGAACTGAATTGATTTAAATGTAGCTAAAAATCATTGTTTGCAACCATTTACCTGAAAATATTTTTCAGTGTTATTTTTTTATGTTTACATGTCTATCAGCCATGCTTCTTCTGCTCTAATTAAAATGTTTTTATATGCATATTCACTTTTTGACAATTACCTACATATTAATATATATTATATTGTTTAATTAGTGACACTTAGCCTGCATTTTAAAACCTTTATTTGAATGTAATGCATTATTGTTAATGCTCTTAACTTAGGACTTCTCTCTACTCCTAAGTAACAGCAGCTTTGTGTATAGGTCTTAAGAGAAAACTACTTGGCGGTAATGTAAAATGTTTTGTGAATACACCCTAGGTTGAAGTTTAGCTAACAAAACCTTTATGGTAACACTTTAATGTTTCATTTGCTAACATTAGTTAACTACTTTATTAGTAACTGACTAAAGTGTTATTAAACTTTCTTAATAAGATTTCAAATTCAAACTCTATGAGCTGACAAATAATGAACAACCACATTTTTATTAACAAGGATATATTAACAAAATATAGTTCAACGCATTAACAAATGGAGCCTTACTGCAAAGTGTTACGCGATTTATTTACAGAAATGCATTATGAAAACAAAAACTCTGCTTACTATATGTTACAATGAGGTTTATATACAGTTCATTCAAAAAGAAAGCAGAAAGAGGATACGATGTTTGTGTGCAAAGATCCGATATTATCTGAGGTGTTGAGGTTTTATTTGCAGAGATAACAGTTTGTTTGTGTCATACGTGCTTCCGCTGATTTGCTGTGTTTATTAATGTCGTTAGTTAGTTATCGACAGGCGCAGGTCTCCACAGACATGCTGGGATAGACCTTCACCACCATGTTCCTGCTGGAGTCCAGGAAGAGCACGGCCAGAGAGCTCATGTTGTCCGGGACGCAGCAGGGCTCTGGGACTCCTGGGACGATCCCCACGGCTCGCACTATACTCTGGATGGTGGCGTGATTGGACGGACGAACAACCTGCATTTAAAGAAGTAAATGTTGCCTGTCAACAACCTTCTGAAAGTGCTATTACCGCTATTATGGATTTCTGAAAATGATCTTTCATGCAGTGTTTAACACAGCTCTAAGTGAATGAAAACCTCCTGTAGAGTCTGAAATCTGTGTGCAGTGTGTATGAAGTTAAAGAGTCGAATCTGAATCACTGAAACAAGTTGTTTTTAAGACAAATCCCAAGCATTGGCCCACTTGAAATGAAATGCAAACTATTTCTTGGCCACAAAGTGCTGCTTTTGGAGAGTTAAAATATCTATTTCCCAGGTAACGACTGCAAATAAAGCAGCACTGCTCTCACAAACATAGCTTTAATCAGGAAATCGACCAATCACCACAGACTAGCATCACACTAAGGAGGGGTTTGGAAAAATTCATTGTGGAGCAAATACGGTGAAAATAAATGCATGTTATGCAACAATGGAAATGTTTTTTGATCTTTTATGCATGGCAACCTGTTTTTGGAGAAAAATATATACCTTTCATTACCTGTAAAAGGTCAGAAAGCTCTTGAATTTCATCAAAAATAGCTTCATGTGTGTCCTGAAGATAAACAAAAATGTATTTGGAACAACTAGTTAATGACATTATTTTCAATTTTTAGGTCTCAAAACTATCTCTGTAAGGCTGATGATAAACGTATTGAACAATTCTGCAGGCAACTTTTTTGTGCTGTGTTGCTTTGCGTGGGGACTTTCCCATTGAAAATAGACAACAAATCTGGACACTTTGGTCGGGGGCTCTGTGTCTCACCTGGATGTTGGTTGACATCAGCATTAATCTAAGTTGCCCCGTGTATCACCAGCCTAAGCAGGAACAAAAGCAGGAGCGATCACTATAAACTAAAGACAGCTTTAACAATAACCATTTGTGCCAATGCACAATAACATTCTGCTTTAACTTTAAATGTTGGTTTTTCAAGTCATGTGGATTCTGATCAGCTGTCAGTGCTTTTATCATTCATTAGCTGGAATTAAATATTCCAACAATATTGTATCTGTGTCTTTATTTTTCTTTCCTGTTCTTTTAAAATGTTATTGTTATCATCTCTGGTGCAAATGAATCGGTAGTCCCATATGAAGAACTTTAATATATAAAATATGTATATAAATACGCATTCAAGTCCTCCTGGGAATTTGGTATGTACAAGTGGGGAAGGTGTAATTAAATGTCAGGTGCATTCAAGTCACTTTGGTCAGAGAAAAATGGATATTAAATTAAACAACATTTATAGCTCTACTTTCCAAACCTGATAAACAAAACAAAAGCTTTTTTATGTTTTTATTACATTTTTGCCAGTTTAGTTCATGGAATTTTAATTAGTTTTTTTTTTAATGGTCATTGTTCACTACAATGGCATTTTTTGTACATGCAATTTATTTTTTATTGGAAATTGGTACATACACACACACACACACACACACAGATACAATTGTATCCATTACAGATAACTTTGTGATTACTTTTGACGTCACTTGTTTTTCACATTGATTTAAATAGGGTATTCTTGTACTATACTGATATAAAAATAAGGAAATATATATTCCATTCATTGTAATTAACCAGGTGAAGTGCATAGAATACTACATTACATTAACAATGCATCCTAAACTGGGGTTTGTGAAGATAAAACAATCAAAATAGCATCAACTAAAATAAAACATTAACTAAACCAAATATAGATTTAATTTGTTTACCTGCATGCCATGTGATAATTAATCAACAGAGAACTGTGAACATGCAAATGTGATAAAGATGAATATATATTTATTTTATAGTTTTTATTTTTTATACATAATAACAGAATTAGCACTTAGATAACAGATTATGTGTAATAATCTATAATATATGATGATATATAAATTTCTTTTTGACCATAAATGCATGTGCTATATTCATTGCATCTGACATGTATTTCACTGAACTGCCTCCAATGATCCAACATGACTTAAACATGCCATGTTCTATTAGTTATTATATGGGCTATATCTGGCTCTTATTACATTGGGCTATGCACATTATTCTGATTGGTCAATTACATTATTTGGGGAAACTCATTGCAAACACGCTCTAGATGGACACACATGACCATTGCACTCGCGTCTTTTGCAAATAAACCCTGCACTGTCAATTTCAACTTTTACAGTCAGCACCACTCATCAGTGTCAGCTCCAAAACAGCTGACCAATCAGAAGACCCCAGAGGCGGGGCAAGCAATGCAAGTTGACAAACATTTTATTTGACTGCAACACAGTGAAGGAGGAGCACAAAACAAAAAAAAAACATTACTGAGTATTACATCTTGCATTTTTAGGTGTTCTGTGTGAACGGCCCATTAGGACCTGATCCCATTGGCTCAAAGAGCTTTTAATGGACACTCTCTTTAACACCTCATAAATATGATATACATCATCTGAGTTATGTTGTGCTCATCACTGCATAAAGATTTTTGATTCCCTTATAAAAAATTAACTGGGTTTTACTATAAATACAACCAAAAAATCATGGTTACTATAGTTAAACAGTGGCTTTGTTATACTAACCATAGTTTAATCATGTAGTAAAACTGTGGTTATTAAAATGGTAATAAACAATAAAACCATAGTTCCTTTTAGTAAGAGTTAGCTTATTTGCATTTACGTGAAAAAGTATTGACTGAAGGCTTCATAGCTTTCAAATTTGATCATTATTTTTTAAAAATGTAAACAATAAATACCTTTTTCTGGCTCTTTAATGTGTCATGACAGATTTTTGTATTTATGAGTATTTTATGTATTTTATCGCCTTTACGAGTATTTCTGAAATAAACATGAATGAACATCAGAATGTGCTTCAATTCAAGCGTATATCAATGCACACTAAATTAAAGTTCAGCACAGTTTATCTACTCTCCTGTCTGATTTGTTTTGTCAGATAAGATGCTGTATTCAGCATTATGACCAGTCAGTCCCGCTCTTTGTGAATGGTCAGTGCTCATCTTGCCTTAGATAATTGCCTTGTAGGCTAAAACAGACAATAAAGAGGGGATCGCAGCCCAAATCACTATTTCTTTTCCTCTGTGTATTAAGAGGGTAAATGTACAGTTACGTAAGCCGGTAACTATAACAGAATACACTGACCTTTGGGATCGGGAACCCGCATGTTCCTGCGCAGTAGTAGGCGTCAAATGCCTTCGGCGCCAATATCCACTCGCTCCAGCCGATGTCGGCAAAGTCCACCCTCAGGTAACGGCGAGAACACATCCGCGGCTCACTCCACTGCTTGCGTCTGGCTTTTTTCATGGTCTTCTCGTCGAAGCTGAGCTCCCTCGACCCTCTCAGTCCTCCGTGATCTTCCTGACCTTTTGACAAGGATTTGGGCTTTTTCACAAAAAAGGCACCGTCCCATATCTCCTTGCTCTTAACATCATTATACTGGAGGTCAGGCAGGTAGTTACTCTGCAGGTGATCTACTTCTCTTCTGATTCTAGAGTTGAGTGAAGATGGAGGTGCTTTGGTTCTGGTGTCCTCATGCACAGGAGAAGGACTGTATCTCTGCAGACTCACAGCAACACTGTTGGGCTCCGTTATTGTGATGTCATCAGTGTATACTAGAATAAATGGCAGGCTTTGAGGAGACAAGCGATCCGGACGTCTCTGATGCCCGAAGTCAAACTCTACGGTAATGGAGAGCTCGCCGTCCACATGGGCTTGTTTGATAGCTGATGAAACGTCCGTAATCTGCCAAAGCCCCTTTCTGTTAGACAGTGTGATGTTGCTCAGCTGTGAGGGGATGGCAGCGTTTGGGGATGTTCCCTTAATAATAAGATGTGTGACGGTGAGGGACTGAAGGTGCTGGAGGCGGCACGAGGCTCCTCGGGAACGCCGGCAGGCCCATGGCCGTGGACGAGCTTGCTGGTCAAGAAAGTGCAGAGTTGACATCAGTATCACCTCCGAATCGGGGATAGAGGTCAGGTTGAAGTGGAACACCACCTTGTGGTGAGTGATCTCTAAAAAAAGCGGAATGAGAAGTTAATTGCACCTTGTCAATACAGTGTTGGTTTTATGCTCACGCATGCATGTGATTGACCGGTAAACTTCCAGACTGCATCCTCGTAAACAACACATTTTTCACATTCTACATTTAATATCCGACCACTTTCTACGATTTACGAGGTAGTTTAATAAAAAGATAAACACAGCTCCCGAATCAGTCTCTGGACATATGGTAGTGTTTAGCGAGCGACTCTTTCTCAAGGTCTCTTTCTTTCTTTTTTTCTCTTTCCACTAATACCCTCTCAGTGTTTTAATAACGCACCTCCAGTGGAAACTTAGCAGCTCTGAATATATGGCCACTAAAACAGAAATAATGGGAAAGTGCTTTGTGTGCATATGTTCACTTATGCTTATCATATAGAGGATAATTGATTTTTAATCCAGATGTATTTACAGCAATTTGGATTTATTTAATCTGGATTATAGTTCATCTTTTCAGGTCTACTTAGGAGTTTGAAATATTATAATTAGCACACATAAAGAATGCATAAAACAGGATTGTAATATATTTGAATATATGTACACACACATGTTGGTTTTTGCGATTTATGGGGACTTTCCAAAGGCGTAATGGTTTTTATACAGGATAAACTAAACCTACCCCTTACAGGAAACTGTGTGCATTTTTAGATTTTCAAAAAAACACCATTTAGTATGTTTTTTAAGGCTTTTGAATTACGGGGACACTGAAAACGTCCTCATAAAACACCTACATATTGTAATACCTGTCATACCCATGTTATTATACACATTAGTGTCCACATAAACCACATAAACACACACACACTATAGCTAAACACAACTAAAATATAAATATAACAAAAATGTCATTACAGTCATAAAAATTCAGATGCCAAAAATGTATCATTTTGGAAGTGAAAACAACAACAACAAAAAATCATGAGCATGAAATATTATTTTAACACAAACATTTCTATATTGGACAGCAGGTTTTTAGTTTCTCTCACCCGGGACTCCTCTGAAGCTTCGGATTGTATTTATGTTCTGTTGTTTCTGTTGCTGTTGATGATGCTTCTTGCTGTATTTATCATAAACTCTGTACATGTTCACAGTCATCATGTCTCGGGGAGGACTGTGGATCGACGGCTGTGTTGCAGGAATATCTCCTTTCAGTTCAGAAGAGCTCACGAAGTAAACTTTGACGATGTTAAAATAGAGAAAGGCGCGTGCCACCGCACAAATTGATGCCATATTCACCATTTATCCCCCGCAGTCCCTTTAAAACGAATCAAAGATGGGCTGAAGCGGAGGAGTGATGGAAAGCTGGTGTGTCGGTGGAGGATGACTGGTGCTCATACACTTGTTTCTCGCAGCTGAAGAGATGACAGATGATGACGCCTGCAGCCAACCAGAAGCGTGACGCATCATCCTGAAGCACGCGCTGCAGTGGGCTATTTACATTTCACCATTTAGGATAAATGCGTGGACGCAAAACTTTGCCTCTTTTTTTTTTTTTTACTTTACACACAAATTGAAGAACTGCACACACAACATGCAAAACTGGGCTGAGTGGAAAACTGAGTATCATATGCACGCCAACAAATTTCGTAGCATATGGACGTGTTACGTATTACATGCGCGCAAAAGACGTGCGTGCTATATATACCCCAAAGTCCATCTTTTTGGGCATCAATACCAGTTTTTGTTTTTATTTGGCATACTATTTATACAGATTTTCATGAGACGGAGCTCATATTTCTGTAGGAGATCAAAAGTGACTGACAGAGAGATGTTGAAAAATTCAAGGTAAACATGAAAGCAAGACCGAAAGCAAACATTTTTTGGTGGATGTGTGAGTACAGTATTATACAGTAGGTCTACCAAAGAAAACTAATGCAGATGTGTGATCGGTTGGTGTTCATAGAAGCACATGTGAGGAGTTAGTGATGAATTAGTTTGAAAAAGGAAATCAAGACACTTCCTGTCAGATGTGTGTTACATAAAGAATTGTGTGCAAAAAGTGTTTTATGAAGCTGAACATCAAGCCTGAGAATTAGTGCATGGTTTTGATTTGATGCTTTCATTCAGAACCAAAAGATTTATGTATGTGTAAACTATTTTAAAACATTGTAGTTTGCATCAGACGTAAGCAGTAAAATACTTCACCAATGCTTTTACAATGCAGTGCATTTCTTATTGTGTGAGGGGAACAGATAACCGTGTAAAATGTAAACGTTTGCTCTCAGTGAAAGAGGTGGTGACAAGCTGCTAAAACACTTCCAGCTGCTCTCTTCAGCACAGTTAGGGGTTTCTCATTTTGTGCTTAAGTTTGCCCCATAATGAATTATAAAGCAAAACGGTTTGTGATTATATGCACCATTATACAACACCGCATCCATTTCTGTGTGCACGCTTCACACAGACTGACTTCATAGATGTAGAGTTTGTTCGACTTGAGGCAATAATTCACCTGAACACAGTGATACTTCAAAATGTAGCTATAATAATTAATTGTGTGACTTTATGCACTGTGTAGCCATAATCATTCATCTTAAAAAGAGCGAAACTAAAGTTTGCAAACTTGAAGAAAATATCAGATGTATTGATTTGCATTCATTTACTTTTTGTGCCTTGTTTAAATGATGTACAATGGAAAAAACAAACTCCCAGATCAAGAACGCTTCAAAGTAATAAATGGCTGCTAAACTATTCAATCTTTGCAGTGTTTTGGTCTGAAAATGATGAATATGTCTGGTGCCCTGCAGTAAACCTCTCTTGGCTGAACGCTCTCATTATTGAGTTTTTTTTTTGCATTGAATGCTCATCTAAACTAAAAGACAGTGTAAGCAATGTTGATTTTGGACTCTCACCAACCTCCCACTTTTTTCATTCTGCTGGCTCCAGCTAAATGACCATTTTGACCGCTTTGGTCATGGATGTCCATGGGCCATGAAAACCTCTGTTAACCGCCTTGTCTGTGCCAAGATTCATCAATGTTTGGCTTCAACTCTTGTACATCAGCGGCTTTCTTTCTGACAGCTCTAGTCTCTCCGAAATATCCGGTCGGTCTGTTGTATTTGCATACCAGTCATGCGAATCGGACTGATGAATAAAGCTAAATGAACTATACATGCATTTCCTGAATTAAATACCAATGCTTGCTTATAGGACCAAAAAGTGATTCGTAATTCAGAGCTGCCTTACACTTTGCCCCTGCATATATATATATAAGCAAATAGAAGAGCAATGATAATTCATTATGCAAATATTATGATCAGTGTTATCAGTAGTTTAGAATAGAGAACATTTAAACAATGTACTCCACTGTATGTCAGTGGAATATTTTTAACTGCAGTCTTACCAGAAATAGACAATGTGCCTAATTGTGATTTATTTGTAATTATATATTTGAAAAAATGTTATCCAGATACGCTGATGCATACGACTGATGAGGCCGTAGTAGGTTGCTGGGGCCCCGTGAAGGCCAAAGGGAAGAGTCCGATACTACCCGAGAGTTTGCTGTGAGTTTGTATCGTGTGTTTGTAGCTCCGTAGCCTTGTTTTTCTGTCTGTTACTAGCTGCTGTTTATAGTGATAAATATACAACCTAACTGCCTCGATATTTCCTATAGTATTTATCAAACCCATCTGTTTGTTGATCGTTCGCGTTCATTCTTAAAACCGCGAGTGGTAGTGCAAGATACGGCTTTGGATGTGGATAGTTCAGCTCATGTACATTGTTCGGTTCCGGCAGCGCCCGCACAGCGTCAGGGCAAGTGGGTGACTGGGTCAAAAAAATCGCTCTTCAATTCCGATCAGAACATCAAACAGGTTCTCCCCACTCAGTGATGCACCCACTGGGAAACCTGATGAAAGAGCTCTAGTAATTGGAGATTCTATTGTACGGAACGTGAAAATAGAGACACCAGCCACCATAG
>JAUMHI010000053.1:1828321-1842574 GCA_032359435.1 Enteromius unitaeniatus | reverse complement strand
ACCGCTTTTAAAATTTGACGATATCCAAGGGCTCCACCTAATCCAATCAGCAGAATCCCTGTTATCAGAGTTCCGAACAGGCACACGATGCGCCATTTCTCCCAACCATCCATCATGTAGCCAGCAGCAAACGTCCCATCAGGACAAGTAGGTTCCCCAGAACCCACACTTCTCGTCGAGAAGATCGTGTCAGTTGCATTCAGAGACCAGCTGATCAAATCCATATTCCTTTAGCTCAAAATCAAGGCAAGGAGAGTCTCTGAAATATTCACAGACAGACGAGACAAGAGTAGCAAGCAGGAGAGATAAGGGAGGGAGAGCAGAAGCGACCGCCTTCGTCAAGAGCCAAGAGGGAAAAAAAATAAATAAATACGTTCCGTACCCACTGTATTTAACTTTATTTTTTAATCATTTCAAAATGCTTATTTTAGAATATGCCCAGCTTCAACAATGTTCAACAAATAAGTCGATAAAAAAACGTGTTTATTTATTAAATTACAGTTTAATTTGTACAGTTTGCCTAGTTTTTGGAATCCATTGGAATGCATGATTATTCTCTTTAATTTAGATCTTGATGGGCACAAAGTAAAATATAAGCTTGTATTTCTTGGCATCAGTGCGGAAAAAGAGAGACTTGTTTCTTGGTGTAATTTTAGCTCTTCTGTAACTGTTCCCTGATCAGAGCTGATATATAAGGAAGTGCTGGACTGGGAGGAACGAACGAAGAACGGGGTGATCCGAGGACAGCCAGCCTCACTAGGTTAGTTTCCTCCTTGATTTTTGAAACCAGATCTGAGTTCAGCTTTTCACACAACATTGTTTTAAACCACAGGTTAAACCCTGTCTTAAATTATATTCAGGTTCAAAGTCATATGCCAAAAAAGTAAATGTCAAACCATTGAATTCTAGATTAGAAGGTAGTTTCTGAATACTAAACATTCAATTAAAAACCAGTCCAAAGCTTACAAATAGTGGTCAAGTCTTTAAACCTGTCTACCTAGGATTCATTCGTTTATATTTTGTATATTATATTTAAAAGAATTATTAATTTGTTTTTATTAAAAATATATATTTTCCTTTGACCCTTTTTAACCTTGTTCTAAGCATATAGTGTGGTTTATGCCTTAAACAGGGGGAAACAAAAACATTTAGACTTCTGAAATAAGATGAAAATTTAAAAATTTAACTTTTTCATTAATGTACCATGTTTTTCATAGTAAATACATCTAGTTTTTCTAGTAAATGTCCTAACCCTTTAATAAAAAAAATACATTTACAACATTGTAAAACAACATTATGTATATTAAGTATGGAACAAAAATCCTGCTGAAAGGATTTGAAATATAAAGCTTGTTGAATCGAAAAAAAAAAATACATTGCAATTAACAGCGCTTGCATTTAAATGCATTGTATTTTTCACAAATTCGCTTCCTAAAATTCAGCGGTTCAAATAAATCCGGGAACTGCAGGAAACGCAGTAGATTACTGATCCAAGAAGCCCTCTGCTGTTAGACGTCTTCACCAGCGGGTGGTGCTCGCGGCTTTCAGTGTGAACGTCTTCACCTTCAAGTGTTTGCTGTAAGATATTATTTTAGTGCTGCAATCGAAATACTTCATGCCCACTTTCTATCTGTGTTTCACTCCTCCGTAAAAGCCAACTCTCACGTGTAAATCAGTAAAATCCAGCATGATTAGTGATTATTCCCTAAATCCTCATTAGTTAACAATAATAAAAAGACATGTGTAAGAGTAAATTGGATCCATGCGCAGGGACGTCGCCAGAACATCTTCATTGAGGGGCATTTTGTTTTCATAGGGGGGCACACTTTAACGACAAAATAAAAATAAAATTAATACAACGACACACAGCGTCTCCAGAACATGGCGCCCGCAGCAACACTACAGCCAGAGTATTAGCTCCGCCGCCTTTTTTTTGTGGAAACATTTGGGTGGTGTTTGAAAATAAGTCCACTCTGTGACGGTGTTTAAACGTGTCGGTTTAGAGGGGTGTGGACAAGTCATAACTTTTATGAAGAATATCTCTTTGGTTTTGAAACTTTAATCTTTTAATCTCTTTTACACTCCAAAGAGAAAGAAAAACTTATATATATAACTCTTATACTTATATACATATTACTCTTTTAATATCTTACCCAAGCTTCTGAAGTAAACTGATGCTGCCAAGATATTTGTATCAGTTCAAAACGAGTCCGGGTTTAGTTTGAAGCAGTACCTGTCTGATAAAAATGCGATCTGTTTCTCATAGCACAGGTGCCGCAGTGAGCAATGACTCCCACGAGCCCTCGACGTCCTCGTCCTCCACAAACGACGTCTCGTCCATGTCCATGTCCACCGACACAGACAGCAGTCAGGAGACGAGCGCAGGGCCGCTGGGCTGCTGCAGATGACTATCCTCCTCCTCCTCCATCATCACCTTCATCATCCGCTTCCCGCCAGTCCGGAAAAACACGCCCTCCTTTCTGTCTCAAACGGACACGTTCTTTTTGAATTGACAAAGTGTAAGAACGGAGGTAAGCGTTTTGGAGGGCTTCTTCAAAACCAGCATTGTTTTGATGGCTTTGGTTCTTGGCAGCAGATTGATGCTACCCATCTTGCCATTTGGATGTGGAATGATTTGCGTTTATTTATATATTATAAAGATGAATGGGGAATATATTTTTAACGGTAATTTAATTGTTCATTTTATTTTGGAGAGAGAGTCACTAATTAGTGGATAAACGAGTGTTTCCTCACTGTTACTACTGCTATTGGCGTATACAAGCGCAGTTTGTTCGGCGAGATTTTAGTTGGACGTTTTGGACGTTTGTCTTACAGAAACACGTTTTAAAGTGCTTTTAGGGTCTGTGAGCAACTCTTTTCTCTTTTAATGCCATTGCACACGATTGACTTCACGTAGTATTCTCTTTCAAACGTCACTGTATGTAATCTAGTCTGTACATATTTCAACTTTAAACACAGAAAACAGTAAGCCACAGCTTTCATCACGCTTCAGCCTGATGTAAAGGTCTTCATTGTTATGGTGTGAAACAGAAATTGGGTATTTGGCCCATGCATATGACACGCTTTTGATTTGTAGTACTCGTTTGCATTTACAACCAAACTGCATCTTATTCATTATGCTAGGAGAAAAACAACGGCTCCCACGAGGATTTATTTCTTTTTAATAAAGTCGTTTTAGATGGAGCAATCATGCTAAATGAACTGAGACTCATTGGAGGTTCAGAATGAATCTGCTGCATTTTATGGCTAACGTTTAAAAAAATAAATAAAATAAAATAAAAAATAGGCCATCGGTATCTTATTCTTTCCATTCTAATGCCTAGAAAAAATGTAATTGTGTTTACAGTACTAGTGTATGTAGTGTAAACCCCGCTCCTCCTAAAACACCAAAATCCATCGCTACATTTGGAAATTCATACCTAGGTTATTTCGTTTGGCTTTCAAAACGGAGAAAGTGCCTGAGTCCAGCATTCATTCCTGAATGATTCGAAAGATAAAGAAATTTGGGTGAGGTTTTTCAAAAGTAATACTGTTCATATCCTGTTGGAGTGTCTATTTTTCTATCGTACTGGACGTATGTGATGTCGGTTGAAAGGTCGTGGCATGTTGAGAAGATGATCTGTAAAGGGATGTTTCCTCAAGCAAGGTCTTTCATCAAAGTAATAGCAAATTGGAAACTTTTATTGGCATGTGTATATGGTTTGCAGCTTTATTTTGTTCATAGAAATATGCAAGATTTTGCATCAGATGCTGTAGGTGGGAACTCCATTTCCCATGAGGCAATGCTGTGGAATGTACACCCGGGATAGATGGGAGTTGTAGGCACTAAAAGTTTGAGTTGGCATAACGATCAGCATATGAATTTTGTTTTGTGTTTTCTATTTTAAGTGCTCTTAATTTTTCTTTGCTCTGGTTAATGAATTTTAAAGTTAGTTTTTTCATAGCATTTGCTTTTATCTCATCTCTCAAAAATGTTATAACTCAGATCAAAGTAGGCTTTGATGAACTACCTCACTCTAAATTTCTACAGTTTTGTTTTGTTTTGCGACGTAGCTGCCCGTAAGATGGATGTTAATACAGATTTCATTATTTATTTATTTCTAAAGTGAATTATTGTCAATAGTAGGCAACGTATAGTTTTGTACATTATGTATACTTCACCTAGAAGTAAAAGAACTGAAATGTAAATTTGATCTTTTTGTTTAATTTTACTTTGTACTCATTTTTTACAGTTCATGTGCAATACCCACTGCTGTCATGCTAGTTGTAATCGATAGATCTAGACTTATTAGTTTTATGTACCCAGAGGTAGAGATATGTTTGGTACTGTCAGATACATTCATGTTTTTGTCTTTTTAAATCTGGATAATTATTTTTTTTATTTTTATTTTTTTCTTTGGCTTATACTGTCAATGTTACATAACCCGTCTTACCAAAAACAAAAATCTGTGGCTGATGTTGGCAAGTTGTTATATTTAGCCACTGGACTTTAATCAATCTGGTAAGTCTGATTCAAAGACATCTGTAAAATATCTTGAAAAACCAATGTGTTAAGGTTTGGTGCTGGTATGTAATATTTGCTAGCAATGCCAGGCCTACAGTTAGTTATAAATTGCTAGCTCTGTGTGTGCTAAACGGCATACAGACACTGAGAAGTGCACTACTACAGAGAATGCACTGGGATCTTATGATACCAATTGTACATGTACTGCAAATAAACACCAGTTTGAATCAGGACGTCTGCTCCTTTGTCTTATTGCCTTTCCACCACAGTTTCATGTATAAGGCATGTGCTGGGTTCTGCAGGTAAGTTACCAATTAAAGACCACAACTGAAGGAATTAACTAAATGAAGCGCGTGTCATTTTGTTAACGTTTTCAGAACACGAGACTTTAGAACTTCAGTTTGTATCTTGTGTAAATATATCTTCATTTAACCCTCTGGTGCTGTTCATTCAAAATACTTTTTTTACTTCACCAGAATGGAACGAAACTTGGTACATGTTTGGCACTTGCTTTAACACATCTTTTTTTCTGGAATTTGTAATGTATATTAATAAAAAAAAAAAAAATAATAATAAATTTCGGCCTCAAAGTTGGAACATTTATTCATGTTTATGTCTAAAGCAAACAAAGCTTTTTTGGAAAACATGTATTGTATGTCAAACAAATGAGGGAAAAAAAGTATTTGTGCATTTTTCATACGTTTTTATAATTCTTTTACGTTGTACTTTTTAACATTTTAACTTCACATCAGCAATGATCTGCCAAGGCATTCAAAAGAGACCAGACTTAAGACATTCCCCTAATTTTAGTGTCATTAAATCTCCTGAAATTAGTGTTTCATAAATCTAGTACATTCATTTCATGAGAACAAAAAAAGTTATTTTTGATGCAAGCATCACCAGCTTTAACAAAAATACTGAAGAAGAGTGCATGCAACCTTTCATGCCTTGAATTTAAGCTCTAATTTGTGGCTTTTAAGAGACTCATTTCTTTTTAAGCTTTCAAGTTTAAATAAAAATGCAGAAAACCTTTTTATTGAATAATGTATTCTGAGTGAATCAGTATTTTTCCCAGCGGCATTACTGAATTAAATGGCTGAGTAATTACTGCTATGAGTAGAACGAAAGAAGAACAATGAAAGAATCCCCATCACACGCCACAAAGAGTGAAAAGTCAGCTTTCTGGTGATCAAACTCGAGCAAAGGAACAAATCACGCTTGATGACAAACCATCATGAAGTACATTCTTTTCAGTTGGTTTAATTTAGTTCTTTGTGAATAATTACATACCACCACAGTGACACTTGGTAACATTTCAGCACAGCACAAAGTCTAATCGTCATGTATGACCGCAGTATAATACTCTAATCGTGATGTATAACATCTTCACACTCTAAATACGCATTCAAGTCCTTTGTAAAAGCTGTCGTTCTGGTAAAATCCTAATAATTGATTGATAACTGAAACGTGTTGAGCAGCAAAAAGCACTTTGCTTGAGGGCACAGTGGTGATGTCCAGTTTCTGGGTCTCTTCTTCTTGAGATCGAACCTGAAACATTCATATTAGCAGCCTGGAAAATTAACCATTAGGCTACAGCCATCGTGCCAGTATATAATTGAACCTACTATGCGTTGGAAAACGGCCTACAAAATCTATGACAGTATTTGACCACTCACATCCACAGAGCGTTTCTAGCCTTTCTATTCACTCGAACAGTGTAAAATAAATATAATATTAGATCCATTGACAGTCACATTTCAAACTTTTTTTACTTTTTAATGAAAGTGGCACTGACGGTCTTGAAATATCATTGAATATGCGTTCTCAATGCCAAGATTTGTCAATTTGTCATTTTTGTCAAAATGCCTGCATTAAAAAGTTTTTTGAGGCAGTGTATTCACCCAAAAAATGAACATTTGCTAGAAATGTCCTCACACTCAAGTGATCCAATATGAAGATGAGTTTGTTTCTTCATCAGATTTGGAGGAATAGCATTGTGTCAGTGTCTCAGCAACAGAGTTCTGCAGTGAATGGGTGCCGTCAAAATAAGAGTCCAAACAGCTGATTAAGCTGATGAAACATTTAAAAAAATAAAAACCGCTGCTTCTTGCTAAAATATGAGTCCATAGTCCATAATAACACTTCTTCCAGTGAGCAAGTTGGTTAGTCTGAATTAGGAGAAAAGTTTACAGGGAAGTTTACAAGAAAAAAAACATTCTAAAACAGCTCTTGTGTGGCTTGATTTTGGTGTGATAGATGACAGGAGATGGACTTTACAAAGGAGGAAGCGTTATTATGGACTCATACAGTATTTTGACTCTGAAGAGATAGATTGATTTAATTTTTTGTCTTCTCAAGATGTTACCTACTGGACTGGAGTGCTGTGGATCATTGCGATGTTTTACATCCATTGCTGAGACACTGATGCAATGCTACAAACAAACTCACCTTGGAGCAAATTTTCAGTTCAGTTTTTTTGCTCTAATCGTCATTAATATGATTCAGACCAGGAACTCTGAACATGCAAAAGATGCACGATATCACTTGAACTGAATTCAGAATCAGATTCAGATGTTCCATTTGTTTCTGTGTCACCAGGGGCCTGTTCCATAAAACAAGTGTACCAAATAAGCCAGGCTTATGGCAGATAGTCTGACTTATTTTAATACAAATTAACTGGCAATAAGTCAGACTAACCGAAATAAGCCTGGCTTATACACTAATCTTGGTTTATGGAACAGGCCCCTGGAGCTTCCAGAGAGAAATTGCTTTACGATGACAGGTTTAAAATGGCTTGATGGGAACATTGTCCTTGGAAAATTAACCAGCAGAATTAGTGTGACAGTGGAAGGCCTTTCTAGTTTAATTTTAGGTCTGATTTGATAAACCCTAAAATTTTCAGACAAATTGTCCGCAGGATTCGTGGAGACGCCTGAGAGCTCTGGTCCTCATGTCTCTGGGTGTGTTTATTTCTGCATTAAATGTCACTGGTGCGGCTTCCAAGTGCCAGATCCCCCAGCGTGGAGAAGAAGTCTTCCATCTCCTTCTCAAGGAGGCGATTGCGGTTTTCTGCATCCTCACGGGCCCGTTCTGAGTTCCTCAGTTTGATCTCAAGCATTCGTTTTCTTTTTCTCTCCTGTTCCATCTCTTGCTCGAGTCTCTCCATCTGCGCACACAGGGCTGAACTCGACTCTTCCAGCCTGCAGAGGGCACAACACAGACGTGTTAGAAACCAGATATAGGTATCACAGCGGATATCATGTAAATGTAAATGTTTCTTGTTGATTTGTAAAGACTGGACAGACTAATTATTTGATTCTACTGAAAAACAGTACATTTATTGACATGTATTTGTACAGCTAACTCTAGTGGTGGGTTAAGGAAAATTTATTTCATTTATTATATTATATTTTTCTTCATTTTACTTCATTTCCAATATATTTTTTAGAATGGTGGTATCCAAGCCATTGACGGTTAGCCATAGTATAGAAAAAATAATAATGTGGAAGTCAATGCCACCAGCAGCTGTTTGGTTACCAACATTCTTCAGAATAAATGATTTTGTGTTCAGCAGAAGAAAGAAACATATTGGTTCGGAAACAACTTGTTGTAAATTATGACAAATGATGATGATTATTTCTTTTTATGTGTATTGCCCATTTAAGCACAATTTTAAGTACACTTGTCGTTTAAAAAAAAAAAACACCAGCCTTACTGTTTAATTCTAGTTTCATAAGTCTGTTTCTGCTTCCTCAGCTCTTCTTTAAGTTCTGCCACAGCGCTGACCAGAGACAAAGGGCTTTCGTCTGCACCTCCATCTTCATCCACGACTCTAATGATTGGTGCGGAGCTCCCATTGTCACTGCTAAACAAACCGCTCGAGCGCTTCTCCACAGCATCCTCCTCATGTTCCCCGGGCTTTGCTTCCTCCTCGCTCCGTTCTTCTGGAGCACTCGGCCCGTCTTCTGTCCCCAAGGGCTCACCTCCAGAGTCTGTGACTGAGATCTCACAGGACGAGGAGGACCATGGCGTGCTGTCCATACTTAGCACGCTGCCCAGACTCGAGGAAGAAGTGACGTTGTCATAAGTAGACAGTCTCTGAGAGGAGCCTGAGTCCCTGGAGCGCTCGCCGGACGAGGTTCGGCGGTGTCCCCTTAGTGAGGACAGACCATTCATTAACCAGTTTCCACCATCCACTGCGGAGGCTCCTTTGGCTGAGGAACCTTTGAAGGTATATTTCCATCCAGGAATCGTCTTGGCCTGCTTACTTGGGCTGATGGCTGTCTCTCCCTTTCCCTGAGGTGGGGGCTTAGAGGCTAAAGCGGCATCTGTAGATGGGCAGGTGTGGAGATCCTCCTCAGAGATCCAGTCCACCAGGTTGGACTGCTGAAGTTGCTGGCTTTGGTCCTTGAGCTCCACCTGGTTCTGTGATGTTTCTGAGCCTTTTTCAATGTACAGGCGCTCGTGTTTGCTGATGAGCAGCGTCATGAGATGCTGAACAAGGGAGGTACCTATAAAACACACACACAATGCAGTATTCCATCAACCTCATCTATACGTGATGTTTTATATCATAAATTAGGATGAAAGTCCTTAAATAAATAGGTAAGAGAAAGCTTTCACTCAGAAATAGTAAATTTCACAAAAAACATTACAAAGAACTAGTAAGTATTAGCAATGAAATCAGTAGATTTTTTTTCATAGGGGTCTTACTTGGGAGCCCGAATTCTTTCTGATTGAGATAAAATGGCAAGAAAAACGTGACTAGTGGATTTTGCATGATGAGCCACTCTCCATGTACAGGGGTATAAATCAATGGTCCTCTTCTCCTTCTTCCTCCCGACCTGGTTCCTTTCCTCTTGGAGCAGCATGAGGAGCTGATGAATTTGTGAAAGGCCTCTTTTTCGGCCAGAATCGGGAAAAAAAAGGTTGCCTTATTAGCTGCGCATGGCAACTGACTTCCCTCTCCAGATGCAGTTCCTCTGGAAGGTGATGTCCATTCTTGTGGCCAAAGAATGCTATCTTTGGGTCAACCTGACTGAGATGAGAGACGTTGACAAAGTGTGCTTTCTTGACACTCCCATCTCCCAGGCTGCGCTATTCTGTGAGGCCAGCAGTACAAAAGCAGGCTGAAGCTATCCAGCACATCCTGCACGGGGTGATCCAGCTGCCACCGCTCCGTCACGGGCTACGCCACAGTCTGCCTATCACGAGGGCCTTCAGAGCTGCCCTGGCCCATGGCTGAACCACATGGAAGCCAGCATATCGAGCCCCATGCAGGAGGGAGGCACTTCTGTGTTTCTGCCAGCCCCTAATTCCTCCAGGAAGCAGCAGCCCTGACACAGATGGCCCAGAGATGTAAGGAACACAGCTCCACCCCAGACAAGGTGCCAGGTGGTGAATCCTTGGTTTTGTTTTATTTTTGTTTCACCATTGGCCCAAGGTGCCAGTGGTACCCTCATTCTCCAAAAAAAGAGCAGTTTACTTGGGTTCAGGCTTGTGGGTTGACACTGAGCGACACGCTGTCTCCTCACTCTCGCCCTCAATGGTCTTATTGCCAGCCACCAAAAAGGTTGCAGCTCAGGGATGCAATGCCTTCCCATGCATCTCTGACTGGTCCCTCCAGAATCAGGGGTTCAATGGTAACACTGAAACATTTACAGAGGCTCCTGGGGCATGTTGCATCCACAGCTGCAGTCATGCCACATAGATTGCCTAACATGAGAACACTTTAGCACTGGTTACGCTCTCTCGAGTCCAAACGCGTTGCCGCTCATTCAGTCCTTGGCCATGACTTTGACCAAGTGTCAAGGTAAGGGAGGATGAGGATGAGGAATAGGAACCTTACTGGTCCACCCAGACCTGAATTTCAGAACTCATGCTCCTTTCCAAAACCCCTCCCTGGCACCACCACCTGCAGAATGACTTCAATTCTCAGGGCCTTGGCACCCTCTGGAACCCTAGCCATCATGGTGAGAAGAATGCCAGTTCCACTGCTGGTGGCAGATCGCTTAAGTCACGTCCCATCTAGGAGTCACAAAGTTATTTCTAAAGATCCAGACAAAAGATTGCCAGGGACATCTCGCCACTTCAGCAAGTGGATGCACCTGTTGCCTCTTTATATCTGCGTGCACAGGGAGTGGCTGAGCATGCAAATTCTACTAGCCAATTTTCACTTGCATTTTCTCCAAATCAAGGAGCATTCAAAGAGTAAGAACCCGATGTCATCATGATGTAATGTCTCCTATCCCTCCATTAGGGAACAAAGGTTATGTAAGTAACTGAGATGCTACACATTATGGTATTTACACATTTTCCAGAAAAATGGTGCACTGGTTCAAAACTGTTTTGTTGTGAGGAACAAATTGGCGTATAGGTGTAAAATGCACTGCAAAAACAAATAAAATATTAAAGTATCTTTACAAGAAGTATTGTTTCAGTCTTTCTACTTTTTGTGATTTATTCAGTATTTTCCTTACCTTTTTTTGTAAATATTTATGAAATTCAGTACCGATTTCTGAGTAGTACTGTCTAACATTTTTATAATACAAGTTGCAGCACAATTCAGATAAAGTAGTTTGTATATTTAAATGTGTAAATAAATAAGGGCCAAAAAATGAACTCTAATACACAGAACATTCTAAAAACATTAAAACATTCTATATACTGTTATGTTTAAGCATCAAAGTTTAATTATGCACGCTCAAATTTTTAGTAGTGCGTAGATTATGATTGCATTTATGCCACAAAAAAGGCTACATTAGCCACAGCTGGTCCAACTGTCCTGCAGGTGTCTAGTTTTACAGTGTTTTTGTTTTACAACGTAATGGGCTGGAAATTCAACGATAAGTGGCTTACCTTCCATAATAGCTACTGGATCCTCCATTTTGGGACGGAGGATATTTGGTCCAAACACGGTGGCCAGGTTCTGCACACCCATTTTGTTTTCAATTGAGTGAGACTGCACCTCATCCAGAAATCTACAACGACAGAGCTCACTTTCAGCACTGAAGCATTAAAAAACGACTGACAGAAATGTGTCTGAAGTGATTATGTTGGACATACTTGCATATATATTTCAGAAGGTTGTAATTGGCAGCTGGAAGAGTCGTCACTAGCTTCCCTAATTCTTGTATTCCCTGTGGAAACATGAAGTCATTGAAGTGACCAAAACATCTTGTGCTTCGAATTCAAGTGAAAATATTGAGGGTTAATTTTATAATTCGAAAAAATCAGCCTTCTCTAAAATATTTTTCTTGAAACACAGATTATGTGAATAATGTAATCTGGGAATTACATTTTGGCTTGCATCCTCCTCATCTGTGCATCTCATCATGTCAGCTGTGAAATATGTGGGAGGAACATTGGCTTGCAAACTCGAAAAGGTTTTCTGTTTTATGAGCACACAAACATGCATTTCGACAACATAACTGCTGAAATATTACATACTAATACCAGCGAACAGCTCAACAGCAAACAAATTGTTTTTGTTGCACAGCCCTGTATATTCATGTGATAATTCATTAAGCTTGTTCCAGCACAGCAGCTGCGTTCTTTGGATTCATTTTTCAAAAACGGCAAATGTTCAAAAGTCTGTTCAACACATCAGATGGGCCATTATTATTGTCATCAAAGTGTTATTTTCCTATTTTTGATTTATGGAATTCTTATCATTAGGTTTAGGACTATAAACCTAATGTAACCTATATATACAGGGTGGGCCATTTATATGGATACACCTTAATAAAATGGGAGTGGTTGGTGATATTAACGTCCTGTTTGTTGCACATTAGTATATGTGAGGGGGAAACTTTTCAAGATGAGTGGTGACCATGGGGGCCATTTTATAAAGGTGTATCCATATCCAAATGGCCCACCCTGTATTTCTAAATTAACCAGCTCTTAAAGAGTGGCACCTTTAAAGAATTGATGTTAAAATTCTGGTGCAGATTTGAACTTATTTATTTATTGAATGTTACACATTTTGACAAACTTGATGTTTGCAAACCAGTGCTTAATTATACTAATAGTAAAAATTATCATATATATGTCAACATATATATGTATGTATTTATACATAGATGTATCCCATTTTTTAAATGGATTACAAAAATGGTTATGAAATTCATTCCACCTCTTTTGTGATAAACACGAATAAACATGTTTGTTACTAGAAGCCAGTATTTGGTTCTAGACTAACTAGGAAAAGATTGACTCAATGCGGTCACTAACCTCCTCCTCATCTTTGGCCAGGAGCTGAGCACAAGTGAGAAAGTCTTCATATTTGCAGAAGGGAACGACGGGCTCGGGGAGCTCCCTGAGATACAGCTTCAGCAGGGAAGCCACGGTGTGGACATCAGTGTTACTAGAAATGACAATCACAGGGTTAGTAAGAGCAGATGGTTTAGGGCTCCATGTCTGTGCTGGAGGAGATGCAGACCTGTCAAACTGAGGTTTATCTCCACAGTCAAATGCCTCCTGAAGCTCCTTCACGAGGTTGGCTTGTCCTGGCATCCGGAACAAGCCTTCTTCATCAAGACCCTGTTCCCTGATGAAATCCACGCACTGCTCCACTAAGAGAGGAGCGAGACGAGGACCAAACTTCCTTTCATACTGTACAGTGTCCTCCAAACGCTGCCCAAATATGCCTGGAGAGATGAAGCAGCTCAGTTTTAGCTTTAATCAGTCAAAACAGACATCACTCCTTACAAAAAATGCACGGTACATTGTTAATGTTGACATTCATGCATGTTTACATGCATAAAAGACTATAGTGCAAAATATTCTTTAGATTAATAAAAATAATCGTAACACTAAGAAAAATCTGTTTTACATATGGTATATTGATAAATACTACTACAACAATCAACAGTATTTTATGCAACATTTATGTAAAATTCACCACAAGTTGTATTATATTTTTCACCTGTACTTTTCTGACTGACCGCTTTGCTCCAAACGACAGTACAGCATCGGGCAGATTCACACTTACAGTGAACTTCGACGTATTTCAAAGAATGTACAGGACAAAGAAACACTCGTTTTACACAAGAATATTCTCTTTCCATTGATTTTCTGTCAGCGCACGTTTCTGCTGCAGGTTCTATTTGTGTCAGAAAGTTAAAAAACTACTAAAGCATTTCAGAGACTGACGAGAAGTAAAGCACAATGAAGAATTGTTTTGATAAAGTCCTTAGAAGTCGTCTTAGTAATGTAGATCCAAACTTAATTGAAAAGCAGAGTCTTTAAAAAATCCAGTAGATTTAATCTTCTTCTTGTCGTCAGCTGGCGTTGCTTTCAAGACCACGGTAAGAAAATCTCTTTGTGTTATTGTTTACGCAGAGATAACCTTAGTTAGGCTTTAAGAATTCAAGCTTGTAATGGAAGTGGAGACACATGGACACATTGTCTATACTGAGAGCTGATAACTTGAACTTGCTTTACATTACTTATTTGAACTTTCTATTAATAACATGACTTTGTAATGTAATCTCTGGATAGTGAGGCATCTACTCTGCTCAGTGATATTTTTGTGACCACTGACAACTCTGTGAACATGCATATATTATCCAGTGGCAGAGAGAAGGAGTGACTAACTGGTACAGTGGGTACGGAAAGTATTCAGTCCCCCTTAATTTTTTCACATTTATTTTGCAGCCATTTGCTAAAATCATTTAAGTTAATTTTTTTCCTCATTAATGTACACACAGCACCCCATATTGACAGAA
>JAUMHI010000053.1:1800048-1825468 GCA_032359435.1 Enteromius unitaeniatus | reverse complement strand
GATAAACAATGCAGATTTATTTTCACAGCCACCTTTGCTCAGATTTACCAAGGGTGCCAATATTAGTGGAGGGCACTATATATATATATATATATATTAAAGTGTTCTTTTTTATTTTTGCCTTTTATTTTACCATAAATATGCTATTTTAAAAGCATGTTTCTGACTCATACATGCAGTTCCATTCTAATATCAGATTTTAAGAATTTCAACTTCTGATTGTCATTATTTATTTAATTAATGTAACACACAGATATATGTATACCTCTTTAAAAAAAATAATACATGTTAATTTATCATTTCTATGTCTTCTTTATTATTCACTCATTTTAAACACTTGAAAATGGCATGTGGAAGGGTGTAGAGGTACATTATCTTGATTAGCTGCCATATTAAAAACAAAATCCAACATTGCATAAACATTATTGAACAATGGAATTAAGAACAAACTGTTAACCCAGCATTTCGAGTCCTTTGTATATTTTTCATTTTTTATTGAACAATATTTTAAAGGACACTCTTGAAAATCCCTGTCACTGATTTCTGCATGTAAGTGCATGAACAAAGGTATTACCTTGGTTTAGCGTCGGTTTGTGCCTCGGTGGCTTACAGCAGCCCTGTCCCATGATGCACCGAGGGATTGAGCTGCTTCTAATGCTCTGCCATGTCTCTTACTCCAACAGATTGGCCATTAACCCAAACACAGCTCAAGTAGTTCCCACACAATGCAGAAATCATGCTGCAGATGTGTACAAACCTTCAGTAGTTGTCATTTACATCTCAGTTATCCCAGAGACAACAGAATAAGAGCAATCTAGATCACGTAGTCCGCACGAGTGAGTAGAAAATACTTTTGATATCTCGGCTCAGCTCAAGCAGCACCTCAAGCAGACTTCTGTTTCTGTGATTCCCGCTGACTTCTCACGGTAGACTGACAGAAGGAGACGGCCTGCTCTGTTAGTCCTTTCTAAACACCTCGGTGCACTTAAGCAAACAAACAGATCACCAGATGCATGGATCTCCGAGGACCTGATGCTCAGGGAAATCCTCCTCAGAGCAGAAATCTCACAAAAAATCACAACTACATTCTCATACACAGAAGCAGGAAAATCTCCCAGTAATACCATGCTTTTCCAACTGGTTTAGATCCCATTTTTATATCAGCACCTGTCATTTATATCCCTGCAATGAATGCTGCCATTGTTTGTTTTTTTGTTGTACGCACGCTACCATTTTTTATAAACTGAACATAGGAATAACTTTTATATATATATATATATATTTTGTTTGAAGATGAGCTCTTACTGGACTACAACAATTTAGGTTTACTTGATTATTCGGGCATCATGTTTTAGAAAAATCTCAAATACGATCATCAGCCATTTATTGTTCATCTCTCAATCATCATTGTATTCGTCTTTACTTATATCATTTTACAGTAAGCAGTCTGTTAAACTTTTCTTGCATTACAAAACTACTTTTGTGGCCATAAAAATATCAACATGTGCACCAATTCTTTGTGAATGTCAGTTTTTCCTTGATTCAATTTCGAGCCTGCAGTTCTTAATCAAATCTTTCCATTTCTTCATTGTTTTTGGAACTTTGTTGTTTTCAGAGTTCAATCAACAACAGGCCAGACACCTCCAGACAAATGGTGCTCTCATTTTAAAGCAGAGAGGTATGAGGGCGCTCTGAAATCTGCTTTTTTTCATGTTATTGTTTGTTTTGCATGGAAAAGGACTTTGCCAATGAGCTTGTTTGACTCGAAGGAGCTGAAGCATGCCATTCAGATGGAGACTGTGGTTAAGGGCTCTTCTCTGGGGAGTTCTGACATGAGAAAGAACACTGCTGTGTGCGTTTTTTTTTATTGAGTTTGGTGCGTTACTTAGGCTAACGCCAAATTCATTTTATTTAAATGTTAATGATGCACTTTTGGGGTGAAAAATTGATTCACTGATGCATCCTGATTCTAGATTGAACTAGATACAAAAATGCATCAGAATTTTACATTAATTTTATTAAAAAATATTCAGTGAATTACAGGAAAAGATTGCATATTAACCAACAAGAATAACATCGCCTGTAATATGTAAGCAGGGTGGCGTTTTCAGAGATAAGAAATTCAATACCTCCCATTTTAACTTGATTATCATGCGCAAAAGAGAAAATCTAATATCTTGTAAACACTAAATGGATTTGGAGGGCATTTGGAGGTTCACTCTTCGCTTTATTGTTTAGAAGAAGCAGCTCTGGTGGGTGTCACACTCGTGTGTTATTTACTCATCATTAATAAAACACACACACACGTACAGTCAGTATGGGCAAAATCAGCCCTCTGTAGTCAGCATATTCTGGAAAGCCTATTCAATTACTGTACACTCAAAAGCCACGCATGCTGGTTTCAGGACAGGACATTGATTTGATGATTTGATGATATGAAGATCTGCTCACCTGGCACAATCTCAAAAAGGTTTCGTCCGGGCTCTTCTGGGTTGGCTGTCAGTTCATTCACTTGGCTGCCCTTCAGTGAGATGCAGCCCTGCACAGATGAATAGTTAGAAATGCATCACTTAACTGTTACTGAGCTATTAAATCCATCAGACACAATTACCATGTACACTTGAATGTAACTCTTTAATCAGCGTCAAGTCTCCTAGTCTTCTGGAGATTTGGAGCCTATTGTGTTATCAGAAGCTTGAGCATGTGGTGTTTTATCATCCTGCACATTTTCTGAGTACCTCCTTCAATGAGATAAACTGTGAACTGAATGAGCTTCAGATATTACTCACCCTGAAGCAAGATTTGGGAGCTGAATCTGTTTGGCAAGTAACCAAGACAGTTTAATAGTTTTTTTTTTACCCGCTGTTGATTTATTAGAAGAATCATTTTATGTTGACTGTTGAATCTCACAATTTAGGGGCTGGATTAAAAAAAAAAAAGATATTTTTAAGAAAGAAATGAAGAAATTTAGGATGAATGTTTGTAAGAATGTTGAAATACTTTAAGAAGTTCAAGCATATTTCACATTCAAATGTTTTCTCAAGAACATCGTACTTTTCTTAAGAAGAAAATGACAAGCTTTTATTTGATTGTATGGATCATTATTCTTCTTCTTATTTATTTTATTATTATTATTATTATTTTAAAGAATTTTTACTGACTTTTGAATGAAAAAAAAAGTTGTGTGTAATTTTGATTGATTATTGGGGTCACTTCAGAGTATATCTCTATGTTTATGTTGTAATGCTTAATATTTGAAACAACCCAATTAATGTATTAAACATCTTATGTTTGTGGGTTTAGGACAAGTTGAAAGTTATTAAGGATCATTCTTAAGAACATTCTTTGCAGGAATTCAAACCTTCTTAAGCTTTGTTTAAAAAAAAAAAATAAAATAAACTTTATTAAAATTGTTTGTGAATCCAAAATATTCTTAAAGGACAAATTTTTTTTTTTTAAATAGGCTCATTTTCTAACTCTCCTGGAGTTAAACATCATCTCCGCGTCTGGTGGTAGGACACTAGCATAGGTCACTGAATCTGATTAGACCGTTAGCATCAAGCTCAAAAATGACCAAAGAGTTTCTTTATTTCTTCTATTTAAAACTTGATTTATCCCTAGTTACACTGTGTACTTAGAGCAACAGAAAATGAAAAGTTGTGCATTTTCTAGACTAGGAACTGTACTCTCATACTGGGACTACTTTCAGGCGCTGCATAATATCATTGTGCCTGCTGCAGCCATGGTACAACAGCACAGTTACTCGATTATAATGAAAAATATACTCTTTGGTGACATTTAAGCGTGATACTAATGGTCTAATCAGATTGAATGAACTGCTTAAAAACAAGTTAGAAAATTTGCCTTTTTTATTTTTTGTGGAATGTTTCTTTAAGTTAGATAATCAGAAGAAAATACTGTAGCAGTACCAGATCATGATATATGAGACGTCATTCACAATACAGCCCAGTCTCCTTTTATCTCAGTGTGAGATTTGCCTACACAGGCCTTCCACTTTGAAGCCCATTGATTAAAGGCAGGAAAAGTGGGAGGGATTGACATTTTCACACAGATCCTGGCCAGCACAGATTAATGGTGCTCAGAGGAGTATCGACAGTCCCCTGTTCATCACACTCGTTCGTCTGACTGAAGAAATGACCAAGGCTGGACTGTATTGACTGCTTAATATGAGGTGGTCAAAACCTGCTAAAAGCCACACACAGGCTCAGACCGTGGAGGAGTTCACACTTACTAATTACTCTTTGTCACATGATTTTCTCACATGAAGTGCTGTCTAGAATCTAGAAAGTGTGTGTAGTGTTTAAGAAGCAGATTAGTGATGAATGTCACATTTATTGACTTTGATTATTTGCCGTCTTTTGTTGGAGATCTTTCACACTCACTTGTGACTCTCAGTTGTGCATGTTTTGCATTATTATAGTAAAGAATACTTTGAATCCTCTCACCAGTGCATTTACAGTGTGAAACATACAGTTAATATTTATGTTTACGATAGACAGACCTACCTAAAATATAGATTTTTTATATTCATATATATTTTTTGTCTATATATCTTTTGGACAAATATATATATATATTTACATTTTTCAAATAAGCAGAAAATAGTACAAACTTTTCTAAAGTGATTGATGTAGACAGAAGCCATTGGACAACCATCTCAGTAGTGCACTAGGTGCAAACTCAGAGTAGTTCAATTGCCAAATATCATCTGAATGTCTTCAAAGCTGAACACACCTGTGGTTTGGTCTCCTCTTCATCCTTGTAGAAGTAGAGGTGGTCAGCACGCAGCACAAACCAGCGCAGCTGCCAGTTCTTCATGATGCTCCTCTGCTTCTTCAGCCAGCCGGCCTTTAGCACTCCCTCCTGGAGACTCGGGGAGGTGGACCGACACAAGCCACGGGATGCCTCTCCCATCACCATGCTCTTGGACCTGGCTGCAGGTGACCAGAAGAAGTTTACATGTCTGCGATCAAAGACATCTTCATTTCTAGTCATGCACTATTTAAAGATGACACGCACTTGCAGTAGCAGAGAAGAAAACTGTCATCACTCACACAAAAGCAGAACTGTAGGTCATTGTATGATTCAGAAGACTTTATGAGTCATACCAACTGCTTTTTATGAGACTTTTGTGTCTTTTTTGAAGTTTGACAGCTTCAATCTCTATTCATGGCATAAATGCGTGGAAAAAGTGATCTAAGCGATATCTTTTGAATTCCTCTTTTTTTACAGATGAAAGAAAGCTTCAGCAAATGCATGTAGCTTACCCAGCAGGCACACAACATCATATGACATTGATGTTTGGTTATATTTTGGTTGCGACGTCGGTGACCAAAATCCAACATCAATTTGACTTCTAATTACAATGTTAAATGACGTCTAATACCAACATCAGTAGATGTTGATCTTTGGTTGGTTTTAGGTTGCAACATTACCTAACCAAAATCCAACGTCACCTTAACGTCATTTCAACCAAAATTCAAAGTCAAACTGACGTTGAGATTCAACGTCCACCTGACGTTGCATTCAGACATCAACCCGATTTTCATTTCCAACCAAAATTCAATTTCAGACCGACGTTGGGGTCCAACGTCAACTTGACGTCATATTGACGTCTGGTGCCTGCTGGGTAGAGATAGTGCTGTGTTTAACCTGTGAGGCAGTGATTTATACTAACTAATCAGTCAATGATATACTGTTATGGTAATTTTTTTCCATTTTCTATGTATTTTTAGTTGAGATGTTGGTCATTTACTTAGTGTTTTGTCATTTTTATAAGCCATCTTATGCCTCTGGGCTGTAGGCTCAAAATCAATGTGTGGCTTTTAGAGAAAGAGAAGAATCAATGTTTTTTCCCCATCATTTATATTATTATATTAAATTATTTTTCACTCCCAATCCAATAGTGAGCTGGAAAACTGACTGCTCCTTAAGTACCAAACTCATAAAGAGCGCGAAAGAAAGAATACCATTGATTTTATTCATAACGAAGATAACTTACAATCATAACTTAAACACTGTTTAATTGTTTTATTTATAAACTAGATACAGTTTTATACAGTCTATACAGTTTTTATTATTTCTAATAGTTGAAGTAAAATATACGTGATTTGTATTTACTTACAAACGCAGTATTTGTGTATAATGTACAGATATTTTATTTAGTTGTTTTTTTAATGCTTAGCTTGGTGTGTTCAGCTTCATCTCCTGCAGCAGAATATGAAGATTCGTCCTCTCTGGTGTGTACCAGTTAGCCTCTGGTAAATTTATCTGGGATTCTCCAGTATCTCTTTCCCAAAGGGAGTGAGTTCTCGTGCTCTAATAGGATCTCCAGAGTGTAATTTAGTCCGAGTTGATATAGAAACCTCTGCAGTTTGCCATTTCATGAAGTTAAGATGGTGCCAAGGACCACTTATCAGAGTGTCATTTAACAAAAATAGACCTATTGCTTTATGAAAGTGAATATATAAAATGTTGTGAGAAGTAAACAGATTTTGGTTTGATTCTTCAGATTTTGCTCTGACACAGGCCACACGTACTACTATATGAACAATCTGTGTCACCGTCCATTGATAATTTATAGAAGTCGGCAGCACAAACAAAGTCATCTTAGGCCTCTGGGCTTTAGAGACAAAATCAATGCATGTGTGGCTTTCAGACAAAGAAAAAAAAATCTATGTGTTCTTCTCATTTATATTACTGTATTATTTTTCACTCTCAATCCACCTCTCTTGCTCTTTAAGTCTGTAATTCATATGGAGTGCAACAGCCTGGATCCGAATTAAAGAAAAATCCTATTTTCACTATACATAAAATGGTTTTTAATGGTATCTTCATGAGTTACCTTTAAAAATGGACCTGCTGTGAGCTAAGAGGTTGTTAATTTATCCCATATGCTTTTGTTGAAGCTGTCAGCCTGCAGTCTTATTTTTTAAATAATCATGTTGAACAGTCCTGGTAAAAAACTACATTACCCAAGATTCTGCATAGACCTCTCCACCAATCAGATAATCTAAACAAGATAATTACAGCAAAAACACTCTGCTACTCCCATGAAGCGCTGCAAATGCTCTCAAACTACTGAAATACGTGCCTATTTTACAAAAAAATTACATTGTTTACTTTTTATACGTATAATACATATCTATATTTCGTCATTGAGTTATTTGCAATGCCTCATGGGATTGTAGTCCTTATTCGTACACATCTGTAAAGTGATTTTAGCTGGTTGGTTTGGTTCATGGCTAATAACTCTTTAACAACAAAACGGAAAAGAAGAGAAAATACTAGAAGAGTGGGCGGGCATTATTACACAAAAACCTGCTTCTGATTGGTCACAGGATTTTGTGCTCTGCTGTTGTGTATAATGACCATGGTCTCAAGCAACTTATTTCCAATAATGCTAGGCAATGGCTCTTGTATTATTCTATGATACACCTTTGTACCTTTTTAGGCCAAAAGGTGCATCCCAGCTAATAAATTTATGCTCTGGGAATGTTTTCCTAACGTTCTGGTTTGGTTGCGGTAATGTTATTTTGAATGTTCCAAAAACTTGGAAATCTCCAGTTTGCGTAATGTTCCTAGACGTTCCAGCAATGTTCTTGTAACCTAAATTTCATGTTCTATGAACGTTTTCTATCAACATTATTAGAACATTCATCAAATACAAATAGCACTCTAAAAACGTTGTTCTGAGAATGTTTATTTATTAACGTTACAAGAACATTACCAACGTTATATAAATGTTCCAAAAACATTATTTTAATAACATTTACACAACTTCTGGGAACATTCGATATTAGTACCTTAATAGTATATAATCGCACCTAAAGTGTATGTGTAATGGTGCCACCTCCAGCGATGAATAGTGGAGATGATGTATGCTTTGCTGTCTCTGCTAGAATGAAGGGTTGAGTGCAGATGTGGAGGTACTGAGTCAGGCTCTTAGAGTTTGATGACTCGGGGTCTGTCTTCAACGGCCTTTTCCATAGTGTCTCCTCCTCATTGGGCTTCTTGATTATATTAGCGGTGTCTGTGGTGTCTTCTGTAGCCCTGCTCCGTCTGATGGAGACCAGAGGAAGACTGCCGCAGTAAAATAAGGGCTAACTGGGTATCTAACGCAATATGATTATGAAATGGGCAGAACTTCTATGTTGGGAATCCTGACTTGTAAAACTGGCAACATTTAGCTTGCATAATTATATATAGCCACCCTAAAGTCATAATTGGCTATATTAAAACAGGTGGTTTTTGCACTTGTGACTGGGTGGTTGTGGGAAATTCATATAGGCACTGGCCAGTAGGAGATTTTAATTGTATGATATGATGGTATATGTTTTTTTTTAAATGTCTGGTTAAAAAATAAATAAAATAACTACCCCTTACTGTGTTGATGCACATATAGTTGATTTAAACAAAAAAGCATAAATAAAAACATGAGTACATAAACAAGATGATTGCTCTAATACAATCCAAACTCTCTGTAGCCATTTAAAATGACAGTGATGCTCCAAACATGTAGCGGGAACAGTTTTTGATTTCAATTAGATTGCGAAATCAGAAAGGTCTGACTTTATCTTTATGAAATCATGCTACATAACACATGCTTAGCTGGAAACACTGCTTTAATTATTCACAGACAAACTAAAAAGAAAATACCATCTAAACTCTGTTTGTGTCGGTATGGAAAATTTTTTAACATTTAACAATGTTCACTACATTTTTATTCAGACTTGGCAGGATGATTTCTGCAGCCTGTTTGTTTTAGTAGTTACAGTTAAATTAAAATTCAATTAAATTTAAGCTAAATTTGCCTTTAATTCTCTCTACCAATTTGCTTAATGAGCATTCCATGTTATTTCTGTGAGGATTCTGCAGTATAAAGTAGAAAAATACAAATCCTGCACACTACTTAAATTTGGATCATCACACACAGCGTTTCGGTCACTTGACTTTCCACAGGCTTATGAAACACACCAAGTAGAAGCACATTTATGAGCACATCATTTAAAGTGAGTTCAATCAGCTGTTAGCAATAATAATACAAGCAGATTTTCCTACATTTGGTTTGGTCATAGCCATACATATTTTGTGAATATTATGCAAAAGTAGGAACTTTCAGCTTTGATGTGTGTAGCAGAAATGCAAAGATTCAGTGTTTTAAAACTGCCCCTTAAAGCTGTAAACATTCGGAGCTCACAACAGAAAGGTTTTCTCTGCAGTCTGGTTTACACGAGTGTTTAGTGCCCATGGCTTTTGAGCGTTTTCAGTGCTGAAGTCAAACGGAGCAGACACCCCATTTGCAAATCCCTCTACACGATGATTCATACCTTCCCACTTTGTCTTGGGCGTTTCTGGGATGTGGTCACTCAAACTGCCTGTTTTGGCACGGATAGGATCAACTCTGAGAATAGTCGTTTCTAAAGTTGCAATTAAAATATAGTGGAAAGAATGTTTTCAAGTTGTGCACGATGGCAGTGTCAGTGGCGCCATCATTGTGGCACATACATTTGGCACCTTAGATAAAGTTAAAGAAAAAGTCTGGTTAAGATTAGCAACTGCTAGAAACAACCTACAGCAAGAAAAGAACTCCAAATCAGATTGATTTGATCAGATCAAATTTTTTCTTTTTTTAAGTTTTAGTAGTTTAGTAATTTTACACACACACACACACACACACACACACATATGTATATATATATATATATATATATATATATATATATACACACACGTATATATTAGTGCTTTTAGATGATTCATTGCAATTAATCCAAAATAAACACATCCAAAATAAAGTTTTTGTTTACATGATATATGTGTGTGTACTGTGTATATTTATTTTGTATAAATACACACAAATGCATGTACATATTTAAAAAAAATACATACAAATATATGTTATGTTTATATATTTATTATATTTATGTATGATAAAATGTATATGAATATAAATATATAAACATAAACACACACACACATATATATATACTGTATGTGTGTGTCTGTACTATGAGAGAAAAATACTATGTGATATGTTTTTTCCCTAAATATAATAATTGGTTTGATTTTGTTACAGACAAGCAAATAATAAAAAGTGTGGGACTCTAGCAACATCAGGGTCCGATTAGGCTCGATTTCTAGGGAATGCTTGAACTAAACCGATGTATACATTCAATGCAAAACTCTTTGTATAAAAGCATCCGCCAAACGCATGAATATAATGTAATGCCCTTTGGGAAATTAATAAGGTATGATGTACAGTCAGCTGGTCGTTATCACTAAACAAACCCCTTCAGGTTGATGTAAGACCCTAACACAAAGCAGATAGGTCTCAAATCGCCCTGAAGGGTTTACTTTGCGATAATGACCGTCCGACAGCACATTATCCAGCGCAGAGCATGTCTTCTACCAAATAAATGACTGTAAATATCAATCTGAGCAAGAACTCAGTGACCTGGGAGACCAGCTTCACACTTTATACGATGCATTTGAATGCTGCAGAATGCTGTGATTGGCCAATGAGAATCAAGCTTTCCAGAGAGAAATAAATAAATAAATGCATGGCTGGTGGTTGAACGTCTCCCAGCAGATGCCGTGATGCTCAGCAGGTAGCACAGGGCCGTGGGGGAAGGGCAGGTTTGAGAGCACATTAAGAGCTAAATCAATCAGCTTTTTACATTCATTGAGCTTTGCTTATTAACAACGCGTCATCCATCAGGTTGATGCACGATGAATGAAAGCATGTGCTCTGGCTGTATTTCTCATCTCACCCGAGTCTGTGCTACAGGCTGCTGATGATGGAAAAGCCTCAGCGTGCTGCGGAGGAGAGTGGAATGTGTGTAACGTGCATCGCTGGACGCTCGTGGTTTATCGTATGGTCAGCCACAACACTACGAGAGTGAAGAGATGACACTCACTGAATGCATTTACAGTTATATTTATCTGTTTAGTAGATGCTTTATCCTAACCTTGATTTAAATCAGAATTTTGATGGCATAAATATAGCTGTTACAGTTATTTATTTCAAAAAATACGAACATCTATTATCGCAAATATACAGTATTGCTCAAATATAAGGTAAATACCTTATTTAATTTAATTACATTTCATCAGCTGGAATGTAAGCATACAGTATACACTAAAAATATAACAGTTTGTCATAATAAATAAAAAGCTGACATAAAATGGCTAAGGAAAACTATACACACACACAAATATATTCATATTTATATACAAATTAACAGCAAAATATAATTTAAAAGCACACACACATACATACATACAAATTAAAAAAAATATATCATTCATTTTTTTTAACTAATATCTACGTATATATAACATTTTTCTATTTGTTGGTAATATTTATATAAGTATTAAGTGGCATGATGAGCAGAGATGATCCAGTGATGTGCTGTGGTACCTTAGAGGTTCATATTAGTACTGTGCTGTGTGCAGCTGAAGCAGATGCTGTGAGATGAAAGCACGTTCAGTGTGTGACAGATGAGATGGGATGAGAGAAACACAGCGTACTGTACCTCTCCGGGTCTGCCTGATCTTTGGACTCAGCATGGCTGCCATCGATGGGCTGCTCTTCCTCCGCTCTGCATATTCCTCCTCCTCAGATCTTCTCTCGGTACATACTCCTCCTGCTCCTCTCCTCCTTGCTCTCTCCGCTGTTCTCCGCTAGCTCGCTGACCTCATGTTGCAGGCTGGGGGAGGGATTCCTCACACACACACATACACACTCGCTCTCCACCTCTTACTCACACACACACACACACACACACACACACGCGCGCGCTGGTCCACACCCACCAGGCGATGCATTATTCATCATGACTCCTCTACATTGACCAGTCAGTGTGTGTATGATTACAGCAGGCTGCCCTGAAGAGTAAAGCCGCCTGCCTCTTAATTGGTCTCAGGCATGTGTTCTCGCACTCCTCCATCTCTCGGGAGCTCTCACCCTGCTTTCCTCTTCTGCACACATATCTCCAACACTCTCTCAGAAATAAAGGCACAAAAGCTGTCACTGGGGCAGTACCTTTTGTACTTATTAGGTTCAAATATATATAGTGTAAGTACTAATATGCACCTTTAAGGTACCAAAATAGACCCTTTAGGTACAAACATGTCCCTTTTGTAAAGGTAGTGACAGCTTTGCACCTTTATTTCTGAGAGTGTAGAGATGTGCTCTATTGTACAAAAAAATACTGTTTTTAACAAAAATACTGAATTTAACAGTAAAGTACTGTAAAAATACTAGAGTAAAAACCTGTTAAAAGGTTAACGGTTACTATATACTATATAGTACATAGAATTTTACGGTAGTATACTGTTTTTGGAAGTGGAAAAAGGACACATAATTTAAGTTATTCACTTATTCAGTTAAGTGAATAACTGTTTATAGACATTCCCATAATTCCCAGCACTACATTTTAAAGTTGATGTTTTTTTTGCCTTGTGTAGATAAGGGTTGTGTGTTAAATTACGGTATTTAAGTGTAAGATAAAGTCAAAACAGTAAAACCTGAAACGTTGCAATTGTATCTGCCAACCACAGCTGCCTTTTTTTTTTTTTTACCGTAATTTTTTTTACCAGATTTTTTTTTTTTACAGAGCAATACTTAATCTGCAAGTATAGTCACCTGGAAAAATACTACTCAAGCTAGTCATAAATTGTACCTACTGTATAGGCACTTTCCTATTTAGGAAAATAGGAAATTACTGTAGGTGTTAATGTTATGGTCTAATAATACAGCATGTTTTATATCCAGAATATAACTGTTCCTGTATGTTTGCATTGTTTCACATATATTACCATTGTGTTTCATTAATGTTTTTATTTGCTCTCACATTGGTGTGCAATGTCGGCAAACATTTTTTCAATAACAACAACTCTTGCCAGTCATTTCAAGCGTTTTTGATAATTTTCACAAACATTTAATGGCAGCCAGAATATGTTGTTGTATGAATATCTGAACATGCAGCATGTCAAAACAAAGAACAGAGCCCCTGCTTTGAAACAAAGTAATATTGGAATAAAGACATTAAAAAATCGAACACTCCTGCTCTCACATTGGCTGGATCATCTCTGCTCTATATAAATTATTTTTTGACAGATTGTACAAGTAAACAGTCAGTAGTAAAAAAGAATAGCATAAGATGCAAATATAAATAATTAATGCTTTTATTTATTAGGTAGGTCTAACATTAATATTCATGTACATAACAAAAATGATCAAATAACACTAGTCATAACTGTGTAAATAAATACAGATTTTATTTTATTTGATTATTTTAACTGTCACACCATTTTATGTATATTTTACTTTGTATTTGTGTACATTCACTCCTGTTCTTGAGAGTGGAAACAATGTCATGGTTTGTAAAAAAAAATGTTCCTTTACAAATTGTTATTGATAAAAAATTATAAAAGAAGAAAAGAGGAGAATATTCAGAAGTTCCACAGAATGATATGTGGGTAACGGCATAAATTACATTTCTGAATTAATTTATTCATGTGTGTTATTTATTAGTTTAATTAGTCATTTGAATTAACGGATTCATTCATTTATATATTCATAACAGGGATGCTTCCCCTTAAATCATTGAAGATCATCAAAATTATTCTGTTTTTCAGTTTTAATTCAATAATTACACAAAATTGAGTAACACGTTAAGGTGTCAATAATACAGAGTAATTATCTAGTATGTGCTTAGTAGTAGCCATTGTATTTACATAAAACAAAATGTAATTATCATGCAACTAAGTTATGGAACAGTTTGTAATGATGTAGATGTAACAGACAGCTAGTGTTACACATTTGTTACAGACCGAGTCTGTTACACAGATACTTATGTAACCAAAAGATTGTCACAAATGTGTTTCAGACTTTATACAACATAATTATAAATTCAAGTACACAGACATAAGCTGCTTAAAATAAAGTGTATCAACATTGTAGGTAAGTGTAAGTATCTGTGTAACAGACTCGGTGTGTAACATATGTGTAACACTAGCTGTCTGTTACATCTACATCATTACAAACTCTAATTACAGGCTGCTCCAGAACTTACTGTAGTTACATGTTAATTACCTTTTATTTCATGTTAGTTCAACGGCTACTAGTAAGCACCTAATTAGCTAATTATTCTGTATTGTGACACCTTAAGATAAAGTGTTACCCATACAGTATTTGTTTATCCTAGAATTTATGGCATATAAAATCAAAATGCACAGATCTATTTCACATTGTGTAGATTTGATCCAATTATGAGCTGAAGTGAGTTTAAGCAATGAAAGCAGGAGAAAAAAAAAAAAAAAACTGGCTGTGAGATTTATAGACAGAAAACAGACCCACTGTGACAAAAACCTGAACCATCGAATCAACCAAAATTCAACATATTTAAAAGCGGATCAGGGAGTTATAAATTCAGAGCTTTTTCATAGTCTCTCGTCTCAGTGGGTGAGGGCAGAGCATGATGCCATCCCAATAAAGCCGGCCAGAGCCGTGTGGACGTGCTGTTTGGTTTCCCCCGATGGCTCTGAAATTACGCCTCATGTTTCGTTTCACTGCGTCTCACTGAACCTGAGTCTGCAACCTCCCGAACCGAGGGAGCTGCTCACTTACTGCTCTACCTTATTGTGCTTATAATAAATGTGTGTAAAGGATCTTTTTTGGCATCAGTGATCCCATGCACAATGAAAAAACATGATTAATTTATTAATTCATTTTTTTTTATTATTGTAAAACAAGAAAAGTTTTCTGTTTTGGCAGACAAACTCGTATAGTACACTGTGCTGGTTTTGTGTTTTTTTCTCAGGTCTGGCTCTGCAGTCCCATCAGAGCTCCAGTCCTCCGGAAGAACCCCATGATTGTCAGTTCCATCGGTTCCTGGCCGTTTACACAGGATCAAATCACACAGGCCCTTTTTTACACAACCAATTAGATCTACTAAATCAAATGTGCTTGTTTAGGTTTCCTCCACTAATTTAGAGAGACAAAATCAATTAAAACCTGATACTGCTCAGGTCTCTCAGGTCTCTTAATTAGCATACCTAGCCAGTAATTACAGCACTAGTTTACTTAGAGACCAAACCATGTGTGTGTATGTGTGTGCTTGAGTTTGTCCACGGGTTTTTCCAAACAATTTCTTACTGCCTGGCCTTCAAATTAAATTAAATTAAAATTGTGTAAAAGCACGATTTTATTTCACCCTCATGTCTTTTCAAAGTTGCATCATGTCCAAAATTGTCCAGCACACTAATCACAAAAAACGAACCCAATTTTAATGTCAAAAATAACTAAGAAACACCAAAAGCAATATAAATGTTATTCTCAAGAAAATCTTTTGATATCATACATTAGCTTTGTGAGATGAACATGCATTATTTAGTTTCATTGAGATTAACTTGTGAATCAGATCAGGGATCAATCTTTTGTCTCTACATATCAGACTTAATGATTCATCCACAAATCAAAGTTCAACGTTTTTAAAGATTTTCAAAATGGAAATTGAAAGAAAGGCACTAATTTGGTTTGTAAATGTAAATAAGCAATGTTTTAATGACAAAATAAGACTTCATATATTCATTTTTAATCTAAATTAAATGTATTGTGATTTATGGACAGTAAGACATTTGTAACATTGATTAATACATATTAAAATCTAAATTTGTAGTAGTTTACATTAGTTAATGTTTTTTTTTAAATAATGTATAAATAAATTAGCAAAGATTAATAAATGTTTAAAAATATATTGCTCGCTGTAAGTGCATTGGTTTTCTGCAGGTTTTGTTGTTTTATTAATTTATTAATTAATTCAGTCGAGTTTACTGGAAGGGAATATTTTTAATGAGCAATCTTAAATTTCACTCGGTTCATAAAGCTTTCACCTGAATTGCTGTATTCACGACTTTGAATGCAATAATATCAGTGCAAAACAAGATTTTACAAGTGTGCTTTACAAAAAAATAAAAATAAAATGAAATAAATAAATACAAATATTATTTCAATTTGCTTGCATCAAAATGTCACGTTACTAGTCATTTCTTTATGTGCAGCTCCTGAGTGAAAATAGTCTGACCATCAACATTTATTTATTTATTTATTTATTTGTGTAGTCTAATTTGGATAATTCTTTCTAGTTTGTCAGTGCTTGCAGTTTAGCATATGTAGTTAACACTGAATTCTTAGTACAACAGAAGGAAAGATTCTGACGTGACTTGTTGAGGTGAACGGCTCCTTTAAGTGTGTTTAGAGGAGAGTAATCTGGGACACAAACAGAGCTCCACGGGGTGGCACTGCGGTATCTCTTACCTTTAACAGTACAATCTTAAACTCACAATCAACTGTTTCTGAGGGAAAATAAATAAATTGTGCGTCACCTGGCAGATCAGCGCTCTGATAAAAGCGCTTTCTGGGTTCGAAATCTGATTATCTGGGCTGTAGCTATTACTCTACTTCACATTCAGAGCACTTTATTCCTGAAGTACATTAGAGGTTGTCAGCTAATAGCCAGACGTGAAGACTGACGTACAGGTTAGGGCTCGTGTCACTGTAAACAGAGGGCGCCTGACCAGGGCCCCGGGTCTCAGGTGTCCCTTTAATTCAATTTGAGACCACTCTTCATAAATAAGCATACCTACATGCAGGCCCACCAAACGTTATTCTCTCTGACACTTGCCATGATGTGTTTACTGCACTTATCTGGCTAACAGAGTCCAGAGTGGAACGAGAGAGTCCATTTATATAATCTTGAAATCTGTTGAAAAAAAAAACACCCACTCACTTTCTCGCTAATTTTTTCCTCATAAAACTTTGGGTGTTCGCCAAGAACTCGGTGTGCGCACAGATGGTTCGTTTTGTCTAAACCCCGTCAGCAATAGCGGTGCATATATAATACAATGAATTTCATTAATGCACAATTAATGCGATATGCAGGGCATTATGTGTTATGAGGGCCACCGGTGACATGATTCATTTAATAATTACTCAAAGCTATCAACAGTCTAGACAAGCTCATAGTATTTTTTTTTCTTTCTTTTTTTTCCCCTTTACAGTTTACTATTATTATTATGCCAGCTTGCCCAAATGTATTTATATATACATATATATATATATATATATACGTATATATAGAGAGAGAGAGAGAGAGAGAGAGAGAGAGAGAGAGAGAGAGATTTATACACAACCATCCAGTTCTGATTATTATTATTAGTATTAGTATTATTGTTGTTGTTGTTTTATTTTATTCATGTTTTGAATTCATGTGGAGTTGGTATAAATCTTTTCACTCCAATATAATTTGAAAAACACCAAAAGTAACCATACATGTAGTGAATATGTTAAAGATCTTCTGAAGTCATTATTAACTATCCAAACAAAAGTCTTTTTAAAAGGTCTTTTTAAAAAAAGCTTTCAAAAAATAAAAGCCCTAAAATCTGAGATGAAAGACTTAAATTCAGAAAAACATAACATTCAATTTTGTATGATATTAAATTCTGCAAGCACTGTAATGCAATACATACAATTTCTTATCCTATTTACATTTAGAGCCAATGTTTGTGCATTATGTTTCCTTCTTTTGAGTTTATCTCTTAAATGTGTTTTACCTGTTCTTAAAAAAAACGATTTACTTACAGTAGGTTATAATATATATACAGGGTGGGACATTTATATGGATACACCTGAATTAAAAGGGAGTGGTTGGTGATATTAACGTCCTGTTTGTTGCACATTAGTATATGTGAGGGGGAAACTTTTCAAGATGAGTGGTGACCATGGGGGCCATTTTATTAAGGTGTATCCATATAAATATATATATATATATATACACAGACACACACACACACACACACACACATCTATTAACCTTTTTAATATATTTATTATGTCATTTATTATATAAACAAAAACTTTTATTTCGGATGCAATTAATTTAAATTAAATTAAATTAGCACTTTTAAACAGTGTGAAATATACAATATGTGTAGTTTAATGCAACAACTATTCATTTACTATAAAATTTAATATTTTAAAAAACGTAATAAAAATATTCGTTTGCATTAATGCGTTAATTGCATAGATGCCCAAAACCACTTTAATATATACAGTTTCCTCCACTAATATTGGCACCCTTGACACATCTGAGCAAAGGTGGCTGTGAAAATAAATCTGTATTGTTTATCCTTTTTATCTTTCATTCAAAAAACGAACAAAATTCTAACCTATTCTAACCTACCCATTGAAGTAAAACAATTGAAAATGGGGAGAAATTCTTGTGATGAAATACTTTTTCTCCAATACATATTGGCCACAATATTAGTGGAGGGCACTGTAGCTGACAATGCATGTAAACAGATACAAATTTAGATTTTAATATGTCATAATTAACAGTGACTAAGATTTAATCAATGTTCTACAAGGATCGTTCACATAACCATATGTAGTTAACATAGTTGTAATCTTAACAAATTATTGTAAAGTGATATCATAATAAATTATTTCATGAACTGTCAACTATCTGATCAGGCCTGTAGGTTAAATCATTGATGTGAAAGCTTAATCGTGTTAACGGTTCATTACTACTGATTTGGCCTCATTCTGCATGGCTATGGTGTGCGTGTGCGTGTGTGTTACTGGGCTCTGCAGTGACTAGGCAACCTTCTGTTGTGTTCAACAATAGTTTTCTCCATCACTGACTCATGTAATCGGGTCACGGACTGACCCTCTGGAGGTCATTCAGCAGCAAAAGCCAAAAACAAACACAGAGCCCTGTTGGACGTGACCCAGTCCGGCCCGTTAAACGAGGAAACCCTGATTGCTGCTCACTTAGACTCCACATTCGGACTCGATTCAGTGAACGCAGATGAAAGAAGGTGGACGTTTGTGCTGATTTCTGATTGAAATCACAATGTACTGTACGGATGGGGTTTCTGAATCATCCGAAGCCTGCCGTCAAAACTATTCCACGGTTTCCTGGAACGTTCGAGAACAAATTGCCTGAGGAAAATTAGGTCCTTACTCACCATTTAATGACTAATAGAGCAATTTAACTGTTAGCCGTGACAAAACGTGGAGTCAAATCAATGTTTTCTATGATTGTGTTTTAATATCATTGTTATTATTAAAAAAATAACAAACTACATTTGACCTTTCTAAATTCATCATGAGGACACAATGAGGAACAAAAGTAAGTCTGTGTATTATTTATTTATCTATTTTAGTGTTGACATAAAATATGCATGTGTGCTGTGTGTATTTATTATGTATATATATATATATATATACAAACATATGTGTCTATATATTTACGGAAAAAGTGTGTCTATATTAAATATATTCATATAAAAATATTTTAATGTATTATGTGTATATATATATATATATATATATATATACTGTATATTTAATTGTCTGATATAAGTAATGCAATTATTTATTTATTTATTTATCCAATGTACATACATTATGTGTGTGTGTGTTTATAATGATTGGTAATTTTCAACTTTTCTATCCAAAAAAAAAAGATAATAAACATAAATAAATAAATAAGATAATTTCACTGGTTATGTATCACATATTGTACAGTATACTACAAATAAAAGTATTAAAACTTGAACTGAAATCCTGCTAATATTAATAGTTGTATTAATTAAAATTAAAGAATTCAATTAAAATAAACAGAAATAACAAAAATAAGCATAGCTTATTGCAATCAAATACCATAAAACTTAGTAATAAAAAAAATAAAATAAAATAAAAATTAATTAAAAAAAACAATGTACGGACGGAGTTTCTGAATCATCCAAAGCATGTTACGAAAACTATTCCTTATTTTCCTGGAACGTTTGAGAATTTGCCTGAAGAAAATGAGTCCCTAAGCATTTAATGAGTAATACAGCAATTTAAATCTGAAGAGTTCCAAAAAGCAGAGTAAAACGAGTGTTTTCTGATTGCGTACGGGGCACTGATAAAGCAGGAGGCTCTTTGTGTTCCAGTGTTTCTGTGGCAATAAACTGGCTCCCAACAGAAGAGACCTCCCATGACCGCAGCAGCCAAGTTTATTATAAAAACGCTGCCACCTTCAGCAGACCACATGCTCTGTTATTTGTTTGGATAAGTCTGTAACCCCGTCCATCACAGCTGTGCTGAGATTCCAAGAAGAACAGAAAAAGTCCAAGCTGTCATTTAGAAACAGGAGGAGAGTTTAGTGACTTCATGAAGAGATATCTGAGGTTGGCCGGTTAAAATCAAACCAGTAGCTTCCCAGACAGAGTCCCAATCAGCATGGTTCACCTTCCCTGCTGAAATCCCAGCACTAATGTCATAAGTAATGCGTAGGGGTGGGTGTGATTTAATTGGGAATCCTCTGGAGGTGATTTTGGGGTCCCTGAGATGTCTGGACATGCTCTGATATTTGTGTTTTTTTCAGCTACTTATAACATACTATTGACCAAAATAAAATAGTTTTTTTGTATACAGCAGAAACTGTGCTACAAGCTTGTGGGCCATGAAAACTGTTTGCAGAGAGATCTATACACACACACACACACACACACACGCAGACATATATATGCTGTTCGTTTGAAAAATCCCTAGGCAGCAGAAATAAATAAAATAAAAACCTAATATATATATATATATATAAAGGGTAAATGTTTCTAGAGCAGAGGATCATTTTGGAACATCAATTTTACTGTTTTTCTGTTTTTTTGTTTTTTAACAAATAAAAGCAGCCTTTTTGAGCAGAAGAGACTCTTTCAAAATCATTTTGATTATGGCTAAAGGTCAGAGGTCACACTCTGGATGGTTGGAAAGGGCACAGTGATGGAGCAGAAGGATCTTACCGTCAGTGTGGGGTTGTGACTTGACCTGTGTTGAGAGAGAGAGATCGCACACATTCAGTCTTGAGTTCAAGGAATTGTTTTTCAATTCCTAGCCAAATGAAACATGACCTGATATGATTTTTTTCTCTTTCTCTCTTTTTTGTTTAAGTTTAATGTGGCGTTTAACAAGATTTCCAGCAAACTGCAGCTCAACTTTATTTTTTTGCACCATCAGCTTCCTAAACTACTTTATACATGGACCCTTTGTCTGGAGTTTTTGCTCATGGACACGTGTGTGGCTCAGATGTGAGGACAGAAGACTAGATGGGACTGAAGTCATTTGTGAAAAAATAGAATTCAAAAGTTCAACTTGTATCAATCAATCAAGCAAATGTATCAAAATATAGATTTAATCACTCACAATGTTTCGACCTCATGACATTCATACATAATAACTGCTGTGATCAAAGCTGATTTTTCAGCATCATTACTCCATAACTTCAGTCTTTAATGTCTATAAATTTAAACTCTAAATAGATAAATAATAATAACAATAACAAATATTACTTTTATTGTTGTTGTTGTTGATGATGTTTAATTCAAAGCAGATTCATGTTAAAATACTAAATAGATAATTCATAATAAAAATGATAATAATACATATTACTATTATTGTTATTCACTTTAAAACACTTTATATAGGTTAACACTAAAATACTAAATATATAAATAATAATAATAATAATAATAATAATAATGCATATTATTATGGTTGTTGTTTAATTTAAAGTAGCCTTACATTAAAATACTAAATAGATAATTATTAATAATAATCATTATTATTACTTACAGATATACAATGGTGGGCTAAAGTCAGAGAGCCAACTGAATTTCACATTTTTAATGCGCTGAAAACATTAGCAGTACTAAAAGTGTCATAAATTGTATTTCAAATTAAATACTATATATATATATATATATATATTTACACACATTTTAGTATAGTGGTCTCAAAAGTTTCGACCCTCACTGTACCATAAATCTCACAGCCAGCCCAGTTTTTTGTAGGTGAAGGTATATTTTCAAAATCTTGTGAAAATAAGACAAGCACACACTTCAGATGTGCTGCACACTGTTTACATAAGACCTTCAGAAGGATCATATCAAGGGATTTAAGAGCAATCCATCAATCACACAAAGCAGGTGAAGAGAGGCCGATATCTGATGATTCAGTTTAGATATAACAGCAGCATTCATAAGCATCTCCTTTTCCTAAAACAACTGCCAAAGAAAGCGAGAAGGAAACCCCTGCTGCTGATATTTATACTTTCCAATTTACCCCCAAAATTTACAAGCTCTTTCAGGATTTGAATCATTTGGACATTTAATAACCCAGATAATACGCAAATGATTTCAGGGAATTATCCGGGTCACCTGGACACGGAGTTATAAACACCTTTAATAGCTTTCAGCCGTGCCATGCATTTGATGACCTGACAATAACAATCAGAGCTCATGCTCTTATACTGTTGTCCTTCATAAAACCATATCCTGAGAGGTATTATGACAGCTCATAATGGAAATAATTCCTCCCAAAAAGCGTACAGGTAGGGTTTCTGGGACGGTCATGTGGCAGCGTGTGAGTTGTCATGACGTGGTTTGTTCAGTTCACTGCACACATACTAAACCGTATTAGACACCCTATAAATCCTGCTGCCCCAAGAAAGCAAACAGTAATCATGATACATGGCCCACTGATGAATGAGAGAGCAACAGAGCATTGTGGGTAAAGGGCGGAGGTGATATGGAAGAAACCCCTCGCTAGGAGTGTTTTGAAAAGGCGCAAACAGGGAGCGACGGCGGATGGAAAGAATTCAGCGTCTACCTGCTCGGTAATGAGCAAAAATTATTCTTTGGCCTCTGGGAGCTGGCAGCGGAATCAAGAGACGCTTCTCGGGGCTGGAAAGACTGTTTTTTCTCAAAATAAAATAACAGAAATGTAACCTTCCAATTAATTCCAATTTACATATCCCAGGCTCCGATTTCCATCTGGAAGAGCGCCGCGGGACGTCATCGCCATTGCCTTCGTTTGATTAGCTAATTAATAATTCCCTCGGTGCTGCAATTCATTTGAAATTAGCCAAACAGATGGGCTGGCCGGGAGTGAAGGGGTGCGCTGCCGTTTGACAGCTTTCTTGTGTGTAAAAGCACTTCGGGCAGCAGAGGTGTGTCGCTGAAGCTCTGCAAATACTGCCGGAGATTAGGGCCGTTTGTTTGCTTTTTGTGTCATTAACGCCGTCATCAGGGCCCTGGCACCATGGCTTTACAGTTTGTCACCTGCTCCGGGTTGTGTTCGGACCGAAAAATCACATGAAGTCACAGCTTTACAAGAGCTGGCAGAATGAAGGCACTTTGTGGCCTAGTCTGGATCTGGACCAAACACATTACCCTACAGCAGTGATTCCTGCGGGGGGATTGGAGAGAGCTTGCTCTATAAAATAAAAACACAACAGCTGTAAAGTTGAAAGTTGACAGAAAAAATAAATGCTACCACTATCTGTTTGGTTACTAACACTCTTCAAAATATCAAAATATTTCCTGCTCAACAGAAGGTAAAAACACAACAAATGTTAAATGGTCCATATGTCCCAAACCTGTTTAAGTATTTAGAATGAAACAAGATACATGTAACACCCCCGCACTGTGTTTGTTGTCATTTCCCCATGTGCTCTCTGTGACCTAGTTTCTTACTTGATTATGTCCAGGTGTGTCTTGTTAATTAGCATCATTGTCTGCCCTATATAAGTTACATTAAGTTTGGTTCATGTTGTCCGGTCATTAATGTTATTCAGCGTAAGTTTGTGTGGATTCCCTGCCTGTCTGTGTTTTTGCTACTTTGATGATTAAAATTATAGGAAATACTGGAACCTGGTATCTGCCTCCTTGCTTCACCATACGCAGCCATGACAGAATGACTGAGCCATAAAAACAAGAGTGAGCGGCGTGTTTTTCCCGACTTTTTGTTTTACGTGTTTTTGTCAGGTTTTATTTTATTTTTTCACCCGGTCTTCCCATGGATGTCTTGTTAAGCCCCAACTATCTCCTCTTTATGCTGGAGCAGGGGAAGAGATGGCTCGAGGGCCATACAAGACTATTCTTAGACATTGCCTACAACACCAGCTACCCGGACAACAGAAGCCTGAGACCCGAGCACAGAGCGCCGCTGTCCGAAGATTGCCCTCGAGCAGACTTTGCTGGATTCGTGGAAGAGCAAGCTCTTGTGCAAGAGCTTGCCAATGCCACTCCAGACCCAGAGCCCAGCCCACCATCTCCCCACTATGCGGAGCAGATCTCTGAGCCCACCGCTGCTGCCACAACAGAGCCCCGCGTTACCGACGACCCGGTAAGAGCAAGAGCCGGAGTGCGAGCTCGCCACGGTGGGGAGCGCCAAGGACAGCAAGACCGCAGAGTGGAGCTCCGCCCACTGCACCATGGCTGATGGTGAGCTGGCAAATCTGGGGAAGTTGGAGGCGGATCGAAGGGTCTGGCATCCTCCAGTTCCTGCTCCTCTGATGCGCCCCCCAGTGCCAGCGCCTCGCAGGCATCCTCCAGTTCCTGCTCCTCGGATGCGCCCTCCTGTGCCTGCACCGCACACAAAGTTTAAGAACCCACCCGCCCACCCAGTCATGCCCATGCCACCGCTGTCTTCTGCCAGCCCCGCTGCTCACATCTGTGTGCTGGTCTTGCCACGGGTCTGCCAGCTGCCATTGGCATCATGGTTGGATCCCTCCAGCTTCAGAGTCTCGGACTCCGCCTCGTCCCTCCGACCCGTCGGCTCCACCATGCCACCTAGCTCCCTCCTCTCCACCGTGGCCTGTCAGTCCATCAGCTCTGCCCGGCTCCATTGTCCCTCCAGCTCTGCCTTGGTCGGTCGTCGACCATCCATCGCCTCTGAGCTCCACTCCTCGAGCTGCGCCTCGTCCCTCCGTCCTGCCGGCTCCGTCAGGCTCCTCCCTCCCTCCGACTACACCTCTGTCCGCTGTCGATCTGGCTCCACTGCCACCTTCCAGATCCACGTCTCCGCGTCGGCAGAGATGGGCATAAATACATAGAAATTTATTTAAAATAAAAATACAAAATACTGAGTGGAAAAATGTATTTAAATACAAATAGTATTTTGTATTTTGAAAATACACAATACATGTGAAATTGGCCATCAAGTGCAGGCATCCCTATTAGGCTGAAATATATCTGGACATATTCTAAATGCAAAACAAAAACATTTAAATGTGTACTACTGATTATGAATTATGATAATGACTATTGAACATCTTCCCTTCCCCTGCAGAAAAAACTAATGATTTTTTTTCCCCCAAAACATCTTTTATTACATTTTATCACCATCATGACTTCAACTCAGTAACAAGAACTCAATAACTAATAATAACTTATTAAACTTATTAAATATTAAGTCAATTATATAACTGATGTAAAATGCTTAAATTTACTAAATGAGCCTGCATAACAGAAATGTTGAATAAAGTAATGGTCCATGTTTCATACA
>JAUMHI010000053.1:1768879-1799948 GCA_032359435.1 Enteromius unitaeniatus | reverse complement strand
CAGAGGTTGGACAAAGTCCAACCCCGGTTGTGCACTGGCCTACACTTCAACTGCCCGCTCCGACTGCTGCCCTGACCTCCCAGTTTCCAAATACACTCTGCTCTCTCAAATAAAAAGCTTTGTTCCTAACGTGTGTTTGTCCAGTCATGCACTTTAAGGATCCATCATGTTTATGTTAAAGATAAGATGGTGCACTGATATTATATATTCAGAATATCTTTCTGTAATTGCAGTCGAGCTAATCTGAAAAATGCCCGGAAAAATGCCCATCTGTGTTTTCACAAAATAATTTATTTCTCATAAACATCCACTTTAGCAGATGCTTTTATGCATCTCTTTTGAACATGCACATGTCCTAAACCACTTAGATGGGATGCACTTGTCCGTCTGGTCATTTTATACCAACATGAGCTGTTTAGTTGATGATTTAGCTGCTTTGTCCAGTCCGGATGTTTAGTCTCCCGGGGATGTTGGGTAATCATCATCGCTGGATTCTTTGATCTTGTGATGTGTTTTTGAAGTGGCTGTTTTCTGGTACATTTTTTATTAAAGAGCCTACTCTGCTCAGAAACTTGAAGCAGTACTGAAGAGATTGGCTTGGTTGTAGCTTTCAGATGCGAGTGATTCAGTGACACATGTCATTTATATTTCAGAAAAATGTTGTCTATCACTTTTATTGTTTCAGTTTCAAACCCCAGTCAGTCTATTATGACATTTAGGACCGAGCGATCAATAGAGCTTCGATCATTCAGATGAATTCTGATTAGTGCTGCCGACGCTCTGTTGACTGAGATGCAATGTCACACGACTTATTGATTTAGCAAAGTATTAATAATTCAGGAGGACACCTCCAGAGACATCACATGCGGTGATGATGGAGCAACAGGAGATGTTTATGGTAGATTTTAAAAAATTTTTTAATATTAAAATAGTTAAATCTCATAAAATCAGCCCATTTTAAAACTGTTAAATGGTAAAGCCTTATGTTTGTGAAAAAACAAAAATGAATTTCCCTGTTTTAGCATCATACTCATATTTTTTCATACATTTTGGATTGTTTTTAAGTAATCTAATATATATTTTTACAGAATTATTGGTGTTATTTTACAGAACTTTTACACAGTTCGCCCCACACGCAACACCTAATTTAAATTATTTATTTATTTTATTTGAATGAAAATTAACTGTTATAAATGTGATGTTGTCTAATGTTTGTGAATATTGTCTAATGTTAACATATTTGTCTGTTGTTACAACTCAAGATCGTGGACCACCAGAGTCAGAGACTATTTTCTGTGTAAAATCTTTGTACTTCCATACTATTTTGGGTTGACTTTGATCCACTTCAGCCTAACAGCACTGTTGAATTTTGTTTACTTTGTCTTCTGGTGGGAGTAATAGGATTAAAGACCTCATTCAAATCATTCATTTCAAGATGTGGAACATCAAACAACAATACTCCAAGCTTCATATGCTCCAGCTATATGTGTTCATCCAGTTTGGTCTGCAGTACTTAATTCTTTTAAATTGCACAACTCTTGGTGTCGAACACTTGTTTACTGTACCAAAAAAAATAAAATCTGCACATTTTACTTTTCTCGTATTACTCACGGAATTTGGTCTAAATGTTATCTTATCCATTTGCCATGAGAAATCTTTTCAGACATTTAACATGTCACTTGTGATGAGCAGATCTTCTAAACAGTGTCAGTGAGGGAAAATCTATAGAATTGAGCTGAGTGTTAATTATGGAACTGTTCCTCAAGAGAAATTAGGAAAAAAAATGGAATCAATATGGACGTAATTACATCAGCACTTGTCCTTCACAACAAAAGTAGATGATTGTGAACATAATTAAACTGTGCCATAAGTATTTGAAAGGTATTGGTAACCTCACAAGCTAGTATACGTTTAATTCTGACCCATTTACAGTCATTAAGCTCATCTCCTTTTAAAGTGAATAATTATCTTTTGGTGTTCTTGTATGAATTTTAGATTTTAGCTTTAAATCATTTACATCTATATTTATTCATGAAGCCTAAAACCTCAACAAATGTACATAACCACGTATTGACCTCTTAAAATGACAGGTGTATGGTTCACACTGTCCAGATGTGATGTGATGTCAAAGTATGCCCTGAAGGGAGCATCAGTGAGAACCAAGGCTCTTTAGAGCTTTGCTGCTCTCTGGTGGTGAATAGAAGCTACAGAATTGTATGATAACCCTGAAAAAGATTCAAAGGATATCCCTTTATGAAAACATGGGTTTCTTTTTAAATGGTCATTTAATGTGATTTTATGGAACAAAACAGTAATGCACAGTGTTAAATGCAAATTTATATGCACATTTAGGCAGGATCTAAATGACAAAATGTATTCAACAGTGGTCAAAAGTGTTGGAAAGATGAGTGTGAAAGTGTAGATGGATGGATTACACAGATGTTGCTAGAATATGGCTACATATTGTTAACATGTTATATTGTGCTTCTAGCATGGTTAGTATGTTTTTTAGCATGTTGTTTTTTAACACGATATTGTTAACCTGCTTGCTGTTAATATGTTTCTATCATTATTAGTATGCTGTTAGCATGTTTGCTAACAAGCTTGCATATTTTCCTAGGACAGTCAATAAGCTTTACTGGTGACAGGCAGCCTAAACACTTAAAAATCATATTGTCCAAAAGTTTTGGTGTTATAACTTAGATCTCCACTTTCCTGTACAATCTTAAAAATAAGAGCTTCCAAAAGGGTTTTTTTAAATCCAGGGCTGTCAGATTTACCGAAGGACCGGAGCCCTGGAGAGTTTAGATGTAACCCTAATTAAACACACCTGACCCAACTAATCAAGTCCTTCAGGCTTAGTTGAAAACTGCTAAGTATGTGTGTGCTCCGGGTTTGAAAGCCCTGCCATAAACAAAGAGTTCTTTTTGTGTAAAGAGGATTTTAATCATTTAAAAAACCTTTTTTTCAACTAAAAAAAACATTTTGTGGAATGGAAAGATTTAATGGCCGTTAAAAACTCTTCATGGAACTTTTGATGCCAATAAAGAGTGTTTGTTTTTAAAGAGGTCATCAGATGCAAAATACACTTTTACATGTTTGAACTGAAAAGTGTGTTGGTACACAACCACCCTATAATGAAATTTTTTATTTGTATTTTTTTAAATCCTGATAAGTCTAAATCCCTTTCTTATAGCCCCTCCCACGACTGTTGATTGACACCGGTGCTTTAGCACAGACCTATGAGGCTAGAAGAAATCTCTAGCATTTCTGTTCATGGCTTGTCTAGAAAAAATGAAGACAGTTTGACGTTGTCTAAGGAGAAGGGGACTGTGCGTCAAATCTTCAGACATGGCCAGAATTTTATGTTAGGTCAAACTGGATAGCAATGGCCATTATTCGGCTGTCAGTGAATATGTCAAACGAATGATCAAATACTACAGATTTTAAGATTATAGGAATCTTTTATGAATTCGTCTCAGATGACCAAATCGTGGCCAGAATCACACAGTGTGAGCCTTAAAGTTTCTCAGCGACCTGAGAGGGGTGGAGTCAGCAGAGCTCATTAGTATTTAAAGAGACATGCACCAAAACGGCTTACTCTAAGCAGTGTTTCTAACAAGGTAAAAAGTTGTTTTTTTACGCTACCACTGACAAATTTAAATCAAAGTATGTTATAGACTTTTCATCATAGCACTCTCTATTCCAATTCTATTCTAAAAAAATAGAATTCCCCTTTAAGACTGGCACTCTTCATTAACTGCTTGTTTTCTTAAAAAAGCACTAGTTTCTCTAATCTATCAGGTAGGTTTAGGGGTGAATTCAGTGTAGGGCATATTTCGAAACATAACTTTTAGTAACAGTCCCGGATATTGTAATTCTGATTACATACCTATATCAGCGTATTAAAAATGTACCAGGGTTCACGTTATTAAATCTGTGTTTTAGGGCCACTCAGTAGACATTTCTCTTTGAAACTGAAACAAATGAGCATCTGATGACCCCTTTAAGAGTGTAGATACCAACAAGACAGATTTGGATTGATTTTTTAAGCACTTTAGTTCACCTCCATAAAGCTTGGTTCTCCTGTGCTACAGAGTTTGGCGTAATGAGACCAGCAAACATGGACTTCTTTAGTGTAGAAGCGGCACTCATTCGGCTGTCTAATTTCTCTCGCTCCTCCTTGCATCTCGTCAGACAGTCGGTGCACAGGCAGTCCTCCCGCACCAGATACAGACATTTGGCTCTCTGGATGCGGTCCACGCCTGGAGACTCGTCTGTAGGGATGGGGTTGGATTTGACATTCAGCTTCTGCAGCTTTGGGAGGCTTTGGATGCACTTGGGCAGATGAGTCAGGAGGTTGTTGAACAGGCCCAGCTCTTGCAGCTCTTTGAGGGCAGACATGGATGGAGGCAGGCTCTCGATATAGTTCATTCCCAGGTTAAGGACCCGCAGGTTCCTCAGGAGCCCAAGTTCGTGCGGCAGGCCCGAGGTGCTCAGGCGGTTGTTGCACAGGTTGAGGTTGTAGAGGTTATGAAGATGGCCGATAGCCACAGGAACCTGCTCCAGATGGTTGCTGTGCAGGTCCAGCAGACGGAGGTTCACAAACTTGTCGATGGCGTCTGGGATCTTCTTGAGAAGGTTGCGGCTGAGGTCCAACTCATCAATGTCACAGAGCTTCAGGATGCACTTGGGAAATGTTGCGATTGCCATGTTGCTGAGATCTAGGCGACGCTTGCCATCTACAGTCACCTTCAGAGCATTCTTAGCCATCTTGAGTGTGATTTTTCTACCAGACGGTTCGCTTGACTTCTTCTTGCCCTTCACCATTGTGTCTAGGAACAATGCAACATTGGCTGAGCTTTATGTGAGGGTCAAAAATTTTAAGACATCTGCATCAAAATAATTTATTACACAGTAGATGTAACAGACAGCTAGTGTTACACATATGTTACACACTGAGCCTGTTACACAGATACTTACACTTAAGTACAATCTTGATACACTTTATTTTAAGCAGCTTATGTCTGTGTACTTGAATTTATAATTACGTTGTATAAAGTCTGAAACACATATGTGACAATCTTTTGGTTACATGAGTATCTGTGTAACAGACTCGGTCTGTAACAAATAGCTGTCTTTTACATCTACATAATTACAAACTTAATTATTGGGTAAGTACATTTTGTTTTATGTAGGTACAATGGCTACTACTAAGCACTTACTAGATAATCACTCTGTATTATTGACACCCTTAAAGAAAGTGTTACCAAAAATAATGACAAATGAGCAAAACCTAGGATAATGGTATATTTAAAAAATGTAGAAATACAGCTAATTATTTGAGGTGAAAAGTAGTTGGTCTTATAATATATTAGACATTGATTCTTGTTGTAAATATATACACAAATAAATAAAATATTGAGAAAACCACATTTAAAGTTGTTTAAAATTAAATCCTTAGAAATGATTATTAAAAATCAAAAATGTTATTTTTATTTTATTTATGGTAAAAAATTCACAAAATTCACACTCCAGCTCCAACAAACTGTGTGTTTATGTTTTGTGTCTGTTTTCATTCACAAACTCTCATCTCATATGTTGTCATGGTTTCCCATTCATGTCTCTGCCTCCTTGTATGTTGCCATAGCCATTCATTCGGATGTCTATATGTTTGTCACGGTTCATTATACTGTCAATCTGGTTCAGTGTTTTTCATTCATGTTCGTGTTTCAAGTGTTCTGTTTTGGATTTATCGCTGCCAACCTCTGCCCTCCCTGGATTTATGCCTTTGTCTCTGAGTTTGAGACTGAGTTTGTTGTTGTTACTGACCTACGCTACGTTTCTGGATTATTCTGCTTTGATGTGTCTGTTTGTCAGTGATTGACCCTGCCTTGCTACACTTTTATCAATAAAACAGTTGTACTAACTGTACTTCTTGTCAGGCTTAGATCTGGACTCGATCTGCCTGAGGAAGATCCCACTTGGACTCTAGGGCAGCTTATAGACTTTGTGCTTTTGTGGTGTGGGTCATCTTTCACCGTGGGAGAGGTGGAGGAGGATGTTCACGACCGCAGCAATGGATTAATGAGTCGTCCGCCGCAAACATCAGGCCGGAACCGATGCCCGGCTCTCGCCTCGCCATTCGGCGTGAATAGCCAATCAGATTTGAAGAACAGGTTTATAGTTTTTGAGTAGTTTAGGCTTACAATCAGTGTTTGGTGCTTGTACATCAGTGTCATTCATCTATAAATAAATATGATTTTAGACATTACTCATGGGTAAGGTTAGGTTTAGCTGTAGAGATAAGGTCAAAACTAAAATTTTGGATTAAAATGTTGTTCCAGGAACACGTGGAACTTGGCAAAATCAGGACGTGCATTTCTACTGTATGTGGTATTGTCCTACACTGACCCTACACCTAAACCTACCCCTTACAGGAAACTACAGGCATTTTTACATTTTTGAAAAAATTTTTTTTTTTTACATTTTTGTGTGATTTATACGCTTGTTAACTCATGGAGACCTAACAAATGTCCCCTAAAGGTCAACATTTACTCCGATTCCTATCTTTGTGGGGACAATTGATCCCCTTAATGTGATAAATACCATGCAAACGTGTGTGTGTAGATTTTTTTTTATTTTTATTGAACGTCATTGGAGCAAGGAATTTTGTGTTAAAAGAAATCATAAATAGGTTTAATTTAATTTCAATTGTTTTTTTAATAATTTATTTTTATTTTTTATGTATTTACTTAATTTATTTTTCATTTCATTTTGTTTTACTGTTTTATTTATTTCTTTTTATATATTATTATTTTGAAAGTGTAATCATTAATAATCAGTGGCCTGAAACTGTCTGGTTTCATGTCAGTTGCTTCGGTAACACTTTACAATAGGCAATACTTGTTAACTATTAACTAACCTTTCCCTCAATAAATTCTTAATTTGCTGCTTATTAATAGTTAGTGCAGTAGTTGTTAGGTTTAGGTATTGGGTAGGATTAGGAATGAAGAATAAAATAAATCTTGTGAAGAGTTAAGATGTCTTAGAAGGCAACAAGGCAATTTACTGCTTGTGCTCAACTTTCTGCTCGTGATGATTAGTCCAGTCCCTGGAGACACATTACAGCCGCGTCTGATAGAAGTGACTGTCACGCTCCAGTGCTGCTAATCAAATGAAACGCTACCCAGACTGCTGACCATAGCTGCTGTTTTTGCTTTACATGATTATATGAAAGCTCACTGCCTTACAGGACAGAAAACACCTTACTGTAAGCTTCAGTTCATTTAGATAATGCATCAGAGATCTTGAACTAAACTCAGTCAGTGTTTACAGTTTGCTTTCATTGCTAATTCATCTTTATTCATGATGCATTAACTGATATTTAATTTATGCAAAGTTTTATTTTATATCACTTAATGCGTTTAATATCTTGAACTAAAATCAACACTTTTACTGTATTTACAGCCACAAGTAAATGTTCAGATTTTAAATAGCCTACTATTTTCTTTGTTGATTCATGATTATACATTAACTAATCAATGCCATTTAATTTACAATATTTAATTTATAATAACCTTACATGTAATTAATATTATAATATACATTAATTATGCATAGTTACATGCAAGAAACCCTAATCCTAACCATGTAGTACATGTAGTTAATTAATATTACTCAGTGCTTTAATGTATAATGAAACAAGAACACCTTGAAATAAAGTGTAACTGATTTAAACATACTAAAATGTTAGAAATGTATTAGTATATGTAAAAAAAATACATAAATAATTAACATTAATAAATTGGGTAATTTAAGTATTGTTAATCTTTATTTTAGGCAATCTTTAACAGAACAATATCAGTAACACTTTATAAGTTCCTATTAATTAACATAACTAACAATGAGTGATCCATTTGTTACCCTATTTATTCTTTGTTTAGGGTTTATCTTTTTTATCATATATATATATGAGCAAATGACAAAAAGATAGCTCAGTCTGTAACATTGTGCAACCTAGCGATGAAAATAAAACAAGCACTAAAAACTGTTAACAGTTTAAGCTGAAAAGGAAAGTGTCATTATTACAGTAATGTTTGTTCTTACCTGCTGTGATTGGATCTGTGTGTCTCGGAGCGGTTCAGAGCTGAACTAGTACTGTGTTCATATCATTACTGGTCGTCTCTGTCAGGGATCCGTTCTGTGTGAATAATGCACAAGCTTCTCTCGGAAAGCCTGTAAGTAAAAACCAGCCGGGTGAGCTCGCCTCGCTTAACTTCCTTGAGCAGACAGAGCTGTTGGAGGTTTGCTGTGAGACTCTTTGTTTGGCTGATCTCCAGGCAACAGAGAGCTGCTTTTATTAGCATGAGTTACAGGCTGCTTGTTATTGTCACGGCTGTTGTAGTAGGCAGTAGGCAGAAACGAAGTAGTAAAATAAAACATGTACTTTACTAGGTTCCATAGACAATAAACAAGGATCTACACACATCCAAAATAACCTTAACGAATCCACAATGACGAGACAAAACACAAAAGCTTAATACATAAGGGAACTAGTGGCAGGTGAGGAACACAGGTGGGGCGGATAAACTCATTAACTAAACAAGGACAGGAACAAGACCAAAACACAGGAAGTCCAAAAACTGTGACATAGAACGTGACATGAACACAAACATGGGCGTGACATTATCTCCCCCTCTCGGAAGGTGCATCCTCGCACAAACATTTAGCTTGAAGCGATTGCAGAGGGCCGAAGAACCAGGCCGATGGCGAGGATCCAGAGGGCCAAGGCATAACCAATGGTGCCGGCGACCGACATGGATAAAGTGATCCAGAGGTCCACAGCGGAGCAGGAGCGAGAGAGGACCAAGGTGGAGCCGGAGGGAGGGAGGAGCCTGACCGAGCCGGCAGGACGGAAGGATGAGGTGAAGCCGAAGGAATGGCGACGGAAGGCCGACGACCAACCAAGGTCGAGCCCTGTGGAGCTAGTGAACCGACAAGCACCGCAGGAGAGGAGGGAACTAGGGCCCATGGAGAAGCTGACGGTCCATGGATCGAGGCGGAGTTCTGGCTTCGGAGGTTAATGGTAAGACAGAGGGATGCCCCAGATCTACTGGATCCAGTGGGTGGGTGGGAATCCCCGAGACCCCCTTCCTGTCGTGGTCTCTGGCTGTGGCTCGTGCAGCTTGAACTCTGATTGTGGCTCCGGTGATGTGAACTCTGGCGGTGGCTCTGGCTCTGGCAGTGGTCGCTTGAACTCTGGCGGTGGCTCTGGCATTGGCAACGTGAACTGTGGCTTTAGCAGTGCAGCAGACTCAGGCTGTGGCTTTGCAAGCGTGAACTCGGGCCATAACATTGGCATGGTGATCGGGATTTCCAAAACCTCCTCAGGAATCGTAATCTGGAGATTCTTGGGGCTGGAACTGGTATTACTGACCGTACTCGTGGTGCTGGAACGGGCATGAAGATGTACTCTTGCAGCCTGGCCTCTGTGATGCGCTCGGCAAGCACGGGCTCTGTGAAGCGTTTCACCGACGGTAACTTCATGGTAGCTTCCAGGAAAGGCGGGTCGGCATCCACGGGGATGAGTGCTGGCATGTCGGCCCACATATCTGGCTCTGGATCATGGTGTCGTGCGCGGGTTTTTGGCTGCTCAAAACCTTGGAATCGTCTCGGAAGAGGTGTCCGACCTCGAGCGAGCCGTGAGCCGGGCAAAGAGGGGAAGCCTCCTGACCGTCGCTCAATCGGTTGGGAAAGAGGAGTTAGTCCGTGGATGATGCGACGAATGATCTCCTCGGGGCTAATCAAAGTCCTCATCCTGTTTTGCGGTTTCGGTGGATTCGTTCTGTCACAGCTGTTGTAGTAGGCAGAGACGAAGTAGTAAAGTTAAATTAGCATGCATGTTGCTCTAATATTTTTCAGTATTGTTGTGGTTACTTGCTTTGTGGTTAACCTTTAGCCTTTCAGAATATGAATAAGAATGCAGCTAAGAATGGATATACAGTAGTTTGCCTGAATGTAAACTATTTCTGAAAGCAAGCTTGACTTAGCTTTTTACAGTGTATGTTATTTATTGCATATGGTATATTTGTGTTTTACAATTAATAAGAGGTTTCATTATTGTATTTTGGTGTTTATATATAATTATATATATTATATTGTTGGTGTTTTACCTTATTTAAAATTATTTTATTAATTTAAAAAAATACATAATTCTTATTTGTTTGTTTTATTATTTCATTATTTTTATTTCACTTTTTATTTAACTTTGTGTTTTTTGTTATATTTACTTTGTTATAGTTTACTTTTTTTATCTAACTTTTTTTGTTTTACTTTTTTTTTTAAATAATGTTTTTTTTTTGTTACGTAACTTTATTATATGACCTTTTAAAGCTGAATTTGGTTTTACTATTTTATTTTATTTAGTTTAGTTTGAAAGTGTAACCATTTCAACAAACGGTCCAGTCATTTTATCCTGCATGACCTAGATCTTATGGAGCACTACGTTTTTCTTTGAGATAAGGAGCAGGTATATTTTGGTATCATTATACAAGACACAGGATACATACAAGTAAATCCCAGCTAGATTTATTTTTGACCTGTCAAGTATAACATTTCACTTACAGTCACGCAAAACATGACCGTGTTTTAAGACCAAGAGATGGCAGCAAACAGCTGTGAAGTTTAGTCCCCTGATACATGAACATGCAACAGAAACGCATGCCACTACTGCAAAAATAAATGTATTTTCTTGTAGATCATTGAAAGAGAATATTTTTTTTTCTTATAAAATCTGTGAGATGAAGCTCCGGCTCATTTGGTGAGTGTATTGTGATCAGTAGGTGTGATCCAGGTCATTAAGGTAAGGTGACGCTGGTCTGGACCATCACACATGTCCTCTCATTATTACTAAGTAGGATGTATGTCATTCTGCTGAGTATATGCTCTTCCAGACGTTTGTTTAATGGAGATGTTGCTTCAGGAAGAACAAAAACAATGATCTAGAAACACATAATGCTCTGAGAAGTGCTCTGTCAGACTGCTGTCATTATCAGAAAAAAGTCTTTAAAAGACCTTCTTTTAAACCTTTAAACCTTACTAAATTTTTAATATTTTTCTTTAATTTCACTAACTTTTATTTGTGTTAAATTATATATAAAGATACTGTTAAACAACAACAAAATACTCTGAAAAAATACTTTGAAACAGTTTTCACAGAGAAAGTACTTGTAACTTTTAAAAAATAATTTTATTTGGTGTTTATTTATTTATTTGTAAAAAGACCCCTAAAGACATATTTTTTGTGCTCAGTGCTGTTTCAAGTCCTTCAGTGCATCTGTCACTTAATTAAACATTGATATCCTCAACAAAAGCCCATCAGCAAATTGCTTGGGTCGGAAAGGTGATCTAAGGACTCCTTGGGCATTTCAGAATTTCCTCACACATGGCTGCTTCACACACACACACACACACACACACACACACACATGTTGGTTTTTGTGATTTATGGGGTCTCTCCATAGGCGTAATGGTTTTTATGCAGGAAAAGCTGAATGTGGTATTGCCCTGCACTGACCCTACAACTAAACCTACCCCTTACAGGAAACTGTGTGCATTGTTAGATTAAAAAAAAAAAAACACCATTTAGTACGTCATTATACACATTTGTGTCCTCATAAACCACATAAACCTGAGCATATTAGCCCGGCTCTGTCAACACTGCACTGGCTCCCTATGAAACATTGTATAGATTTTAAAATCTTGTTAATTACTGATCTAAGGACTCTATCTATAAAGCCCTGAATGGCTTAGCTCCTCAGTACTTGAGCGAGCTCTTTTCACATTATAGTCCTCTGCGTCTGCTGCGTTCTCAAAACTCTGGCCTTTTGATAATACCTAGAATATCAAAATCTACTGCGGGTGGCAGATCTTTTTCTTATTTAGCACCCAAACTCTGGAACAATTTGAGGCAGGCACACTCTGTCAGTTTAAATCTAGATTAAAGACACATCTCTTTACTCTGGCTTACACATAACACACTGATACACATTTATTAATCAAATCCATTAAAGGGTTGTTTTAATAATATTAATAATTAATGTATTAATAATATTATTATTAATATTCGAGGCAGAGAGATATATTTAAGTGTTTTAATGATTTGTTTTGTTTTTAGTTGAATTGTATTGTTAAATAAATAACATTCCATTAAAATAAAATATACAATGTAAAATATTTACAAAAACATTGATTAGCTTGTAGATCATTTAATGAAAAAGGTGCATTTAACACTTTGGAAAAATTGAAAAATAAAAAAAAGTTTCATATATTTTTCAAATATAAAAACCCAATATAAAACTCATATAGGCTATGTATATATATAAATGCACTGTGAGGTATATGTGCACTACATTTAAGGTTCCCCTGAAATGGTTGCGCCTGTGTTGTCAAACTGATGAAGATGTTTTCTTAATGTGTTATCGTTTTTGTGTTATATGTGTTATATGTATTTTCTGAAGTTGCAGTGCGTTGAGCTCTCTTGAGCCACCGTATTACACTCCAAAAGCGGCACCTAGGGGTAAATAATGAATTTTCATTTTCATTCAGACCAACGCGGAAAGATCAACAAGTGGGAAGGAGATATGGTAAATGTGAAAGTCCTGGGATTCATTTTAAAAACGACTCAAATATGTTTCAATGATTCAGAGTCGACTCTTTCTTTTGAGAGACAATAACTTTATACACTGTGCACTGTCAGTATTAAAACTTTACAGGATGATTTCAATGACAGATAATTTTTAAAAAACTTTATCTTTGATAAGTATTTCTGCACTCTGCTTTCTAACATGGTACTGCTTTAATTTCGGAAACGTCCAGAACGAAACCTCATTTAAACACTAACACATGTTAACATGTTAAACACAAATCACAGTTCACACGAACCCTCTCAGAAACTGAATATGACAGTTTTGTTTTATTACAGATCTTGGACATACACAATAAAAGCAGTCAGGTTTAGTCATGTTCTTTCACATAGAAATGTTTATTTACAATCCACTTACAAAACAGAAGAGAAAAAACGTCGATTTCCGGCATGTTTTGAGCAGAGGGTCATTCACAGATGGTTCTTGTTAGTGGAGGAGGCGGTGGGCTTCAGGACCCTCTACATTTCACAGTTAAATAACTTTCTTACACATCGTAAGTCTGCGCTCCAAAAAACCCTTGGAGTGAGAGATTGTGTCTAATTTATTCTTGAAGAGTCGGAGAGACACTGAAAGGTTGTATAAGTGGAGCCTGAATGTCTATTCCAGATAGGGATACACCCTGATATTTCATTAGCTTTCCATTATAAATCAAAAATGTTCTTCCATTAAAACATTTCACAAAAAACAAAAAGAAAAACAAACAGGCTTCATCAATTCAACATATTTAAAGGAATTTTTTGGGTTCAACACAATTTGAGCATCTGGGGCCTGCTTTCCTTTACCACAGAAATAATTCAGACTTGTGAAAACAAACAAACAAAACTCACATTATCCGTAAGCAAGAAATCCAGTACAAACATCTAAACATGCTTTAATCAAGGTACTTGAGAAGCAAAATGACTGAAAGTCAGTTTGACAATTAAGTGAGTTTAAGCCTCAAGCAAGAGAAGAAATTGCAAATTGTCAGAAATTGAAATGACTCAATCCCGTCACTAAGCGGATGGTTTACAAACCTTTACAGCTCAAATAACCCATTAATTTACATAATAATTAATACAAGCTGAAATACATCAAGCACAGGCCACAGAAGCTGTTCAGAGAAATGAATTTGCATTGAACCCAGACCATTCCTGAGAATATTTCCATGGGTTTTTTTTTGTTTGCGAAATATATTAGTGCAAAATATCCTCATATAAATGATAAGCTTATTAACAGCTTGTGGCACTTCAATTAGATTATATTTGTTGGTGTTTACCTTTACATGATCTTTTGTAGACTGGTTGGCTCTTGTATGTATGTGCCTGTTAGTTACAGATTGCAGTTTTCAGATTTCAGTGACACTAAATATGAAACTTTTTTTCTTTTTGACACAGATAGAACAACTTAGAAAGTAAAGAATATGCATATACAATATGTACAGTTCACTTAAGGTTGCATGTACAAAACATCAGAAAAAAGGTTAAAAAATAAAAACAATTGGTGTTATTATAAATAAAGTTTTCTTCAAGAACATGTAATGCTACACAGGTTTGTCCTCAAAGAGTATCTGAGCGTACACCGTTCCTGTCTTTGAAGTTTTGGCTTCGGGCAGAGGCTTCATCAGCTCGAGCTCAGCGTACATCAGACTCTCTTCTGCGATTTTGGGCTGTTGGTTCAAGACGACAGCAGAGTTACAGCTCACATAAAACATATGAAATACAACAACTGGCAGTCCTGCAGTACAAATAATCCATTTCTGTGTATTTCATTTATGTAACTCACCAAAACCACTTTTCTGGGTTGAGGTTTTAAAAGCTTCGGCTTTCGCATTTTGTCTGCAATAGGAGCTGAGATGGAATATTGGAATATATTAGCTATTAAACGAAGATTCTTACACATACGTTGACATATAGAAGCATTTTGGGAATGTTACTCTACCTTTAGCTGGTATCTCTGGTGGCACATCTGGCTTCTCCACACTTTTATTTTTCTTATACTTTCTCATCTTCTTGGGAAGAGCTGGAGAGAGGCTGACCACGCTAGTGACCGTCTCTCCTGAACTGGACACACATGAACACACTTTCAGTTTTTGAAGATTGTTGCTCATAAGCAGTTATATTATTTCAGGTTTTCTCACCTGTTTTGTGGACTCTTGACCAAATTATAGTTTTCTGCCAAAAAGGAGCAAATAAAAAAATGTTGATGAGCAGATTGTTTAATTAATATGATTACAAGAGCATCATAAACATGCACATTGAAGAAACAGTTCAATTAAGAATGCTGAATAAAATGCAGAAAATGTCTTTTTCCTTGGGCCATCAGCGATGTAGATTACTTTTTTTCTTCATCAGATTTGGACAAATGTAGCATAGCATCATTTGCAATGGATGTGAATGGGTGCTGTCAGAATCAGTCCAAACAGCTGATAAAAACATCACAATAATCCACGACACTTCAGTCCATCAGCTAATATCTGGAGGTGACAAAAGCTAAAACTAATCCTGCATTAAAATGTTTTTAACTAAAATATGAGTCCATAAAACATAATAGCTCTTCCTCTGGTTAAAAGTGTTCTGCTCTGAATCAGGAGAGAAATCTGCGCATTCAGCACTGTTTACAAAACAAAACAGCTCTAAACAAACATGTGGCTGGATTTTGACGTTAGAGACAACAGGAGATGCACTTTTTCAGTGGAGAAAGAATTATTATGGGTTTATTGTGGCATACTGTGGATTATTGTGATGTTTTGCTTTCATTTTGGCACCCATTCACTGCAAAACATCCATTGCTGAGCAAGTTCTCTAAATCTGATGAAGAAACTAACACATCTACATCTCAGATGGCCTGAGGGTGAGTAAACTTTGAATTAATTACAATTTTTGTGTGAACTAGTTATCAGACTATTTTATACAATCAGTCATACCTTTTAATCGTCTCTTCCTCTGCAGATACTGACAGCTCACAACTATAGTGAACATGCACATGCACAAGAGCCCAACACAACACACCAGCACAGCACACAGATACACATCTGAAACACACACACAAAATACACTTAATACATTATTTTACAGTCACTGTTCAAAAACCCAGCTAACTGTTGGTTTCCATCCTTTTTTCCATCCAGTTTTTATAATAGGTAGAATGCAAAATGTTTCAGCCAAATGTATTTCATGCAATTTTTCAAACCTGACTGGAGAAAATCAACCCCTCGTTAGAATTTTTTGTACAAAAATAGTGGATTTGGCAATCCTGCATCCAACACGAGTTGCATCCAAAGTTAGACATATCTGCATATTGATAGCGACTCCTTGAAGCACAACATTTTTATTCAATATTATTGTTTAGAAATTCAGCAGAAGGTGGATTAATAAGGCTGGACATTTTGGACATTTTAGGCCATTCCTTCCATTTTTATTAGACTATTTACTGCATCTGAAACATGTTTAACAATATTTTTTTACTAAGACAATATGGCTGAACACAGCTTTGTGGCTTACCTTCAAACAGACTCCACAATTCCTCTTTTGGTTTGCTGGCTGGAAGAACATGCACTGCGAGAGGAAGAAGAGAGAATTGCACACTCATCACTGTGGCTCCAGACCCTAGTAATTACATGGCACATGCAGTTAAATCAAGTAAATTGCAGGGCCAGTAGTGTGTGGGATGACAGCAGTGAGGCTTTCCCTCTCTCTGGATATGGCCCTGGCTAACACCCACTGTGATGCCCTAAAATACCCATAACCACAGCAGCTGACGACAGTAAGGCTAGCTAGCCCAACAAACACAGCCACCTCAGCTGCTGAGGAAGTTTAGCCGTCTATCTGGGTGTGCAACAGACCACTAAAGAGCTAATTTGATTCACTTGGATCAAATGAGTTGAATTAATCTGGTGTGTTCTGTCAGCAGAGAAAGCATAATTTAGGCAGTAAATCAGGAAAGAAAAGCTTTATCAAAATTATTTTTCAAAACATATGTATCATTTGCACAACCCAGTCTTGTCATTTCTTGGTCATTTTGCAAGTGCAATTTAGTTGTTTTTTTATATATATAACAGTTGAATACAACATTTTATGACATTGGATATTGTGCGTATAATGCCAGTTCATTAAGTGGTGCTAAAAGATTAATCTCTTGCATTTCACTAAACCTGGCCCTAAACCCAACCGATATTGTTAACATAAGCAAAAGAAGATAAAAATAAAATTTTCTATAGCGGAAACGCTATAGGTAACGCCTACTGTGTGACGGCTCTAAATCTGCTGTACCAATGTCCGATGAATGGGCGCAACGTCAGGGCGGGTGACATCAGATCAGGAAGTATATAAGACACATGGTGCCTGCCATCAGCTTACAACTGCTGTGACGAACTGCTATGGGAACGATATACCAACGCCACCATAACTCCAAGACCCTGCCCTGTGTCTGTGTCTCAACATACACCACTAGGACGTAAGGGCCGATGATCCAGGGGTCATCCGAGTGTCCAGACCATAGTAATGGACAAACGAGGAGGGGGTGGACCATCCCACAGTGTTGCAGATGTCCTCGACTGGGACACCTGTCAGATATGCCTTTGAGGCCGCCATACCTCTTGTGGAGTGAGCCCTGACTCCCATCAGCAAGGGGAGATCAAAAGCTTCATAACAAATCACGATTGTCTTGACAATCCAACGACATATAGAATGCTTAGTAGCAGGCTGACCTTTCTTTGGCGGACAGACACACACCAGTAACTGGTCAGACTTATGTGCCATTTGAGATGTCGACCCTTCCACAGACCGCGGGCTGAGCGGCCATTTATGACTGCTCCCCGACCAGTTAGGGATGCATCCGTCGCTACCATTAACTGACGACCTGGAGCTCCCAAATAAGTGGTCTTCTAATATCTGATTAGTGGTCTTCTAATATCAACCAGTCGTCTAGATAGTTCAAAATGCGAATCCCTTGAAGCCGCAACGGAGCTAAGGCTGCATCTACTACTTTCTTAAACGTTCAGGGTGAAAGAGCTAGACCAAAGGGGAGAACCCAATATTGGTACAATTAAACCCTGTGAGTGAACCTCAGGAACTTCCAATGAGAAGGATGAATGGACACATGGAAATATGCAACTTGTCTACAAAGGGAACCAGCCGCTCGAAGCTGGCCTTTGGTTTTATCGACGATGACAGCTCGATGCCTACTGACGGCTATCCACCAGGGAGAGCTTGATTTAACCTTCTTATGGACCCCCTCAGTGGTGACGTGGAACTCAGCCCTACAGTAATGTTTTGGCTGGGCTTAGTGAAACGTCGAGGGCACTGGGGAGAGTGAGATGTTAGGCCCTTTAACCCAGAGGGGTCTGCCCTCAGTCCTGAGCCCCAGGATGTCAGGACCTTTTCTGCAGGGACCTCTTAGACTGAATGATGTTTCTCAGGTCGGTCCTGGGTCTAGAGGCCCCAGCAGCAGGCCAGGAGGGGAAAGCGGGGCGTCCAGGAGGCAGACCCTGTGTGTAAACACCTCTGTGTGTAAATCAGGGAAAAATTGCAGGCTCCAGTGTGGAGGTGGTGGCCGAGCACGCAGGAAACGATCATAGAGTCCGCTGTGTCTGTGTCTTAGCCGGCCAATCGATTTTTAATTTATCGACGGCCCTCATGACCACCTCCAAAAGCTCCTCATATTTTCCCCTCGGAGGATGAGGCCGTGAGAGTCCTAACCCCAGCCCTAACCCTAACCCTCTCCACGAGAGGAAGCAGCAGGTTGGTCTTCACTGCATGCTTCACTCTCAGAGTGGGCATGTGATCTCTTCTGGGCTGAAGATAGGGGACGATCTGTCTCCATAGCCTCAGTGAGATCTCATTGGGAGCCCCACGATCTCAGTCGCCGCTTTTGTTGTATTTTCAGTGGTATTTTGGAGAATCAGAAATGGTCTGATTGTCTAACAGCTAGGCCACAGAAACAGCAGGTCAACTGGCTTATTTAAGCCATTAAGCTCATTTTCTTATTTAGAAACTGGTGTCGCATTTGACAGAATTAGATTTAAGAACATGCACAACATTCCAGTTGTCTGCATTCTTATTAACCACACTGCAAACGTCTTCAGCTTTTTCTGCTTGCACATGAATTCCTGTTTATTTCTCTATTCATGGCTCCTGCAGAAATGTGCTTATTTTCGGAACTCTTGCTCATGCTTGACCGAACTGGGGAGGGACAAAAGCTCTATTGAGTCATATGGTTCAAAAAAGGAGCCAGATACAGAATGTCCAGTGGTTTACTGAAGGCTTCTGTCACTGTACAGGATGCCAAAAGTCATGTCCTCACGATGCATGAATAGAGATGCATGTTTCAATAGAACAGCTGCATCAATTGACATATTAATTATTTAATTGCATGACAACAGCGCATTCAGCTTTGAAAAGAAGCAGTGAATATATGAAAGTGCATGGCATTTCAAGTCAGCAGCATTTTTTCTCTGTCTTGGCAGAGACCCCCCCAAGAAACAGCCTTCAATGAAGACTTTATTGATTTGCAACACATTCTGACAAGACAAAGAGTCCTACAAAACATGTCCCTACAGCATCGTCAAACCCACAGACATGGTCAGTATTCCCTGCTTTCTCTGTTCTACTGTGCATTTAAATCTGCACCACATCCTCCCTCACATGGCAGAGACGCTCAACGGTTCTCCTTACAAACACTGTCTGTGGAAAATGTGATCATGTTTTAGGAAACTAAGTTTTGAGCTTAGTGGTAAGGCTTGATTTTGGGACGACTTTACTTGGATATCTCATTGGCTGGCTGGAGCACAAATTCTCATTTAACTGAGATATAGTTATGTTTATGTATGTTTATTCATCAACTGGAGTATGAAATCATTCCCTACAAAGTAGTTTAGGTAATGTAGTAAGGTTTAGACATAATGATATTAAGTGGCTTCTTGCACATTTTCTGACTTTTTACATGTGAAAAGTCCAGTAAGTGGCGCTAAAAGCATGTTTAGTTTTATATGAAACAGAATTTATCAACGTGCTGGTTATACTGTACATATAGCAGAATTTCAGAAATAAAACATCCAGTGACTGGTGCTAAAAGGTAAAATTACACTAAATAAGTAGCTAGTAGTAACTAGCATAAACCTAAAAAAAATAGTAGTTACTAATAAAAGCAAAAATACGTGTCATTTTATCTTTTTTTCATAAGATTAAGATTTATGATAAGACAGGACCCATGTTTCAAAGGACTTAAGGCCCCGATATACTTAGAACAAAAAATCGAAGAACGAACTGAAATGACGCCATTTCGAACAAAATCAGTATAAAACAAAGTTTGTTTTGGCAGTTCGAATCGGCTGACCAAACTTTTTGGGGAGTTTGTTTTAGCTCCAAACACCTTTGAGCTACAGAGGCAGCTACGCAATCGGTGGGTATGTTCTGAAACTCCACCTTGTTTGATGCTGATTTTTTTTTCTTGGTTGGTTTGTCATTCAGCCGAGGTCAGGCAAGGGAGCAACATCTCCAAGTCACTATATACATAGAACTGCCACAGATATATAGCCGTACCTGTAACAATTGCCCACTGAGAGACTTTAAAAGTTCAGGGAAAGCAATTAATTCCTACAAAGAGATAACAACCAAGCTTGTGTGAACAACCCGCAGTTAAACGCAACGTAGAGAAACATCAGATGCAAGTGATGCTTTACATGACAAGTGTAATACCAGGTGCACTACCAATCAAGTTTACTACATTAGTAAAGCCATATATATATTATGCAAGCATCAAAATATGCTAGCTTACAAATCATGCATTATAGTAATAATATTTTGTCATAATATTGCACTAAAAACCACAAAAGTTTTTAATTATCTGCACCGTAATTATAATTGTTGTGAAAAGTAAATAAAAGTTGTTGGTGCTTTACTTCCAGTAGTGTTCATTTCAACTGGTAATGGAGTGGATAGGTCAACATATTTTACAAACAGTTCACCCAAAAAGCAATAATATTTCTACACCTCCAAAATGGAAGATCCCATGAAATGGCATAACAAGAACCATGGTCTTTCATATATGGGTGTATTAATGAAATTTGGCGCATATGAAGGAACCTTCTTTTACACGTTACTTTTGATTTACAACTATGAACTATTTTTCACTCAGCCTAGGCTCATTGGACAGAAATTGAATTTTGCATATGATTGGCAGTGTGCTCACGTGTATCAGATCTCAAAGTTAACACACATGGACTTAAAGCCACAAACACATAATTTTGATTTGGCGATGTCTATAAGCAGGCCAGGCGACGCCCTCCCACATTGAGCTCTGATGGCCCTTTTTTGGGAAACTCTGATCTAGTAGTCAAGTCCCTGAGCCATTTTTTCCTCTTATTCTTGCTGCTTTGCTGCAAAGCTCTTCATACATACAGTATGGGCTTATTTTGTTTTAGATCCAGAGAGCGACAGCCTCTCCATCCTCTGTGCTGTCTGTACAATAAGTTAGTAAAGGAAAACTCTGCACTCGGCAGCCAGTGTCAATAGCACTTGGCTGTCCCTAAGCCAGTGTTCACTTTGTTCTCAACTCGACTCTGACCGCTAAAGGACAGATATATAATGCATAACTATTAGATCACATTTCCACTTGTTTTTAATGGAAAATCTAACACATACAACACTGAATTAGTTTCTCGACATCTGCCGCTTATGCACAGAGTGTTTTGTCAGATGTTTCTATCCTTGAGACAAGTTAAGAGTCTAGATGAGCGAAACTCTCAACAAACAGTCACTCATAACAAGGGTCAGAAATGAGCTTTTCCTTATTCCACTGTTGCCTTTTTATGCATTATTAAATCAAGATTTTACACTGGTTATGCTAATAGCACGAAACGTTCAATAACATTGGTAATGTTAACATAAGTCAACATCGCTTATATTGCTGCATAAAAATAAATCCTGGCAGCATGAGCAGATCTACGTTTTATGCCTTAATTAACACAAACTTCATGGATGTAGTTTTATTCATATTAATACACTTAAATACCTTTTAAAAAATATTTTAGCTTTTTCTACACCTCCAAAATTGAAGATCCCATGAAATGGCATAACAAGAACCATGGTCTTTCATATATGGGGGTATTAATGAAATTTGGCGCATATGAAGGAACCTTCTTTTACACGTTGCTTTTAATTTTAATGAACTATTGTTCACTCAGCCTAGGCTCATTGGACAGAAATGCTTGTGCAAATGAACATGAATTTGGCAACTTTATTATAAAAAAAACACTAAACCCAAACCTAAACCTAACCAACAATGTTAGCAGAAACAAACATGGTGTAAAAATGGAGCAATTATGTTATTTTATCTGGCTTCTTCAAGTCTTTGAGCTTTTTTATTGGGACTGAGTTATACCTGAGTGCTTTACATCACAAGTGCAATAGTGATCCCAGGTGTGCTATCGAGCACTCAGGTATGAGTCCCAATAAAAGAGCTCAAAGACTTGTAGAAGCCAGATAAAATAACTTAATTGCTCCATTTTACTAAATCAGAAAAGTCAAACATATGCAGCTGATTGTAACATCAAAATGCATTAGTTTACAAATTATGCACTGTGGTAAAACATTTTGAGGACATAACATAGTGTTGTGGAGGGAAGTACACAAATCTAAGCTTTTATTCCAACTTGTTCTCATAGAAATTTGTACCTCTGTGCACTTTTTTAACGTAACTTAATGCACAGCTTTAAAGAGAAATGTGCTAAAACACAGTTTCAACAGAGTTACAATAATGAACCCCAGTACTTTTTTATTATGTTGATATAGGTACACATTGCGGCAGTTGAGAATTGAAATATCTATGGACTGTTGCTAAAAGTTAATGCTCTATCATGCTGGAAATATACCTTACACCAAATCCAACCCTAACATAACTGATAGTGTTAACAAATGCAAAACTGATTTTGTGTCTCTCTAAAAAGTGCACCAAGGTACATTTATGCCATTAGTCCAGGAAGAATTATACATATTGTTCTATTTTAGTTTTTGTCAGAGGCACATATTTCCAATGAGCCTATCTTGAGTTTAAGTGGCATTTTTGTTTATTTTGGTAACAGTTTTTCTCTAATCCCCCTCTAAATTCAGCATATGAACAAACCTCGGAGCTGCGTGGAGGCTGAGCCATTGGTGAGCGCTTTCCATCGTTCCTGATGCTTCTTGAACTCTTGGACCCTGCAGCTGTAAAGACCCCTGTCCTGTTCACTGACGTTCATGATGAGGAGGTTGTATATTTTGCCCTGTTTCACCACTGTCAGTTTCATCTTGGGCTTGCTGAAGCTCTTGGTGTAGTTTCCATAGAACTTGGCTTTCTGCATGTTCACCCGTGCCAGCAGCAGCTCCTCCCCTCTCGACTCTGGCTGAAACATCCATCGCACCACAGGCAGACTCGCTGACCGCCGCCGCTGGCTCACCTGACAGGTCAAGGTGATGTTTTCTCCCTCGGCCACCACAGTGAACGGAGATGGACTGACTGTGACGTTGATAGCTGAGCACACATCTGGAATCAGACAATACAAAGTGAATAATTATCTTATTCACCGGTTGATGCACCATTTAAAGCAATACTTTACCCAAAATTACAATAAGCTAATATTAGCAGGTCACTCAAGATGTAGATAAGTTTGTTTCTTCATTGATTTGGAGAAATTTTGTATTCTACCACTTGTTCAGCAATGGATGCTCTGCAGTGAATGGATGCCGTCAGAATGAGAGCTGATAAAAACCTAATTCACATCACTCCTGTCCATCAGTTAAGATCATAAAAAAAACAAAAGCCACATGTTTGTAAGAAATAAATTCATTAAGACATTTTTAACTTCAAACCCTTGCTTCCAGTCCATAATCGAAAATAGTGCTTTCTTCAGTGAAAAAGTGGTCTGGTTTGAATCAGGAAAGAAATCTGTCCAATCAAGCAGCGTTTACAAGACAGAACAGCTCTAATCAAATATGCTGGTTGATTTTGATGTGAGAGATGACTGGAGATGTTAACTGATGGACTGGAGTGGTGTGGATTATTGTGATGCTTTTATCAGCTGTTTAGACTCATTCTTACGGCACCCATTCACTGCTAAAGGAGATAGAATACTATATTTCTCCAGATCTGATGAATAATCAAGCTATATTTTCATCTTGGATGATCTACAGGCGTGAAATTTCAATTGAAATTTTCACTATTGCTTCAATAGAGCCACAAAATGTAAGAAAAATGAATTCTAACTGGATAAAAAATTATTAAACACAAGTCATTTCTTATTCAGTGTCCCTGTTGTGCAAGCCAGCAATTTGTCTGCAGACTTTAAAGAGAATAAAGCGGTACACGCTGGGAAATTAAAAGTAAGAGTCTTTCCAGACCCTTTTGCTGCTGTTTAATGAGCCTATTTGACAGGCCATCTGGAGAACATTATATGGGTGGATCTCAAACAGACGTCCCCACAAATCGTCTGGCTCTGTATTACATTAAAATTGTATATATCAATTATAAAACATATATTTTATAGACATCCAGAAGAGCATATCAGCATATTAGAATGATTTCTGAAGTCAGACGTTTCTAATAATGCTGAACAATCATATTTTTACAATAAATTTACATAAAAAGGGTTATTTCAAATTGTACTAATATATAACAATATTTCTGTTTATACTTTACACATTTTCGATCAAATTAATGCAGTCTTGGTGAGAAGAACTGAACTGTTTTTTGTTTTTTTGTGATCTTAAGTATTCCAAACATTTTTGGGCAGTTTTTGACATAAAAATACCTACATAAATGTTACATAAAAGTAGAATATATATATGTGTGTGTGTGTGTGTGCGTGCGCGAGTATGCAAACATTTAAATACATGTATAAATCATGCATATAAAGTTATAAATGCTGTGGAGGCTAAATCTAAACCCACAAAATCTGCCACAATCACAATTTTCCATTGGCTGTGAATTTTTTTTATTTTTTAAAGGAAGAAAGTCTATCTCTTAGTATGTGGTGGTTTTTATAAACTCAAAGTGACCACATGTTTATATATATATATATATATATATATACACACACACACAGGATTTAAGTTACATATGCTTACGAAGGAGGAGTCAGAAACCACAACATACACACCGGAGAGTAAAAAGTGAATCACCAGGAAAAAATACAAACAACTGAAAGAGAAATTCCATACAGCTTGAACTTATATCCAGACTTTCTGCATATGTCCACTTATCTGATGTTGGACAATAACTTGAGCTTTAAACTCACTGAATCAACAGATGAAAAAAGGCATGCAATTAAAAAATTGCTGACATGCTGAGATTTTCTAGCTCTCCTGAACAGCATTATAGCTGATGATAACGTTAGACAGACTGCACTTACTTTTGAAGAGGAGGTTAGTCAGGAGAGCTGTTAGCACTGCAGAGATCTTCATTCTCCAGGCTCACGGGCTCCATGCAACTCCAGTTGAATCTCTTCGCAAAAAGTCCTCCACTCTTTTTCCTCTTCTTCTCCTCTGTGTAACCCGAGACAGGACACACTGTTTTTACTCAGTCTGTTCCTTCTCTCCTCCCCTTATAAAGAGCTACACACTACACTCTACGAAGTAGATGTCATGCTCTGCTTAGGAAGATACAAATCTACTTTTTCTCCAGTTTAGTTGGGGAATATATGTTATAAATAAGGAGGTAGGTGGATTATAGAACATAACACTTTTATTTAGCAATGGTGCTTTTAAATGTATTTAAAGTGATGATAAATACGTTTACTGTATGTTACTAAAGAATTCCCATTCATTAAATAAAGATGAAAAAAAAATCTCAGCTGTTTTCTACACAATACTAATAACAATAAATGTTTCTTGAACAGTAAATCAGAATATTGGAATGATTTCTGAATGATCATGTGACGAGAAAAAAAAATCCTCAGTTTGGAAAAGTTTTTATTTCACTCAGAAATGATCAGATAGTGAAGATTGCCATTGTTTATTTGGTCTGTTCTTGGTCTGTTAACAGGTTCAGTCAGTGGGTTGTAGTAGATCTGTCTGCAGGGTCCAGCAGAGTACATATGTTTACAGTATCATTCTGGTTTTGTAGACTGATGGACGACTGCTTTTCAGCTGAAACAGTGGAAACAGATGTGAAACAACAGAACTGACTGCCCTCGTCTGGATAAAGTCTAGTATTGCACGATACATGCTTGAGAACAGCTGAAGCCTGAGCGTTTCAAAGAGAGAATGAAAATAAACTCAATCAGTCCATCAAAAAAACAACAAAAAAAACACAGACAGACAGATAGATAGATAGATTCTGTAGATAAAACATGAGAGGGATGTGCATTTTAATAAAAATAAATGACTCTAAATGTACTCAAATCTGTAATTTTTTTTTTATTTACTTACAAATAAACAGTCATGTCTGATCACACATGTATATATTTGATTGTCACAGATTAATAAATGAAGTCAAATCTAAATGAAAAGACAAGCTGGCTTAGATCACAAACTATTTCTCTGTTACAGTTATAGTAAATTTATTTTACTGACATTATGGCTCAAAAAGGCATCATAGCAATGGCACTGATCTGATAAATTTACAGTTATTTGTTTACAGGCACTTTAACTGAAACAGTATAAAATATAAAATGATGTAAAAGTTTGTACTAAATCATCCTCAGAAGACATTCCATTCCCTCCTGCTCTCCACATCAGTGATCCCTTCAAATAAAAGTGTCATGACATTCACTTTCAGACCAAACTTTGGTACCCATCACAGGGATGTGAAAGTATTATTTATGTATAAAAATATCCTTACCGTGTTGATGCTCTTCTTAGTGATGCATCTTTAGAAATATTAAAGCATTAAAAATGATAATATGTGTAAATATATATATATATATATTAAAGGTGGGAATGTTAATGTTTTGATCAGGTATGTATGAAAAAGCTTGCCTGATCTCTCCTGTTCAATGTCTAACGCCTGCTTTCTGATGATGTGGAGTTTGATGAGCAGAAAGCAGATGGAAAGGAAAAGGCCTATTCCTGCTCCTATGACAGCATACTTGATTTCTACGACTCAGGAAAGAAATATGATGTGAACAGGACTGTTATCAGCTCTGAAGGGCCTCTGTAGGGTTTGGATGGTGTGTTTGTACCTGGTTCCTCACTGGAAGAGTCTTGAGCCTTCACCTGCTCCACCAACAAACACTCTGTAAGATAGCAGTCATATATCCTTTTTCAAAACACTGCAGAATAGGACTCTGATTTAGTTGAGATTTCAAAAACTAGTTAACTGACAAAAAACCCCCCCAAAAAAACATGCACCTATTTTCATGCATATTTTGGGATAATGCATAAAAAAGCTGGATGGAAACTCCACATAAATGTATAATGTAATATATATAAATTAATAATTTTTTTTAAAGATTATTATATAGTTCATGTTAAGTTTCCATTTCATAAACTACAATGAAAAAACTTTTACTGAGTAAATTCCTTGATGCACATTAAAAAAACCATGTGACTTTGCCGTGAATTATGTGACTGGATAACTGGATCTCCTCTCAGTGTTTTTTAGTCATTCTGAAATGCCTGGCCAAAAATCGTCATCACAATGATTTGGTATAATCACTTCCAGAAGCGATTAACATCATTACGTTCACAAACATGGTCTGCCAGATGGAAAGATTTGGCAAAAGTGTTACTTAACTTTCTAATTTTTCGTATAAGTTAAAGAGGCAACTTTGGATTGAAACATAGCTATTGATTAGTTTTTTTTAACAAATGTCAAAGATAGAAATTATGTAACAAATGTATTGCTCATTTTTTATTAATAGTTACTAATGGGACTAATATGTGTCTCTGAAGCAGTCATCGGCAGCACAGGTATATTTGTAGAATAGACAACAACATTGTATGAGTCAGAATTATGAAGTCAAAAGTCATTAGGACATTAATATCATGTTCCACAAAGATATTTTGTACATTTCTTACCATGAATGTACTCAAAAACTAAATTTTTGATTAGCACTATGCCTTGCTAAGAACATTTGGACAACTTTAAAGATGACTATCTCTATCAAATATTGTCCTATCCTAACAAACCACACATCAATGGAAAACTTTCTCCTTTTGATATATAATTTCGATGTCAGCAGCTTCTATAAAGAATAAAAAAGACTTACCGATGGTGAAGACAAAGCAGAAGGCAGAGCAGAATCTGGTATGTTCAGACATTCTTAAGTCTTTTCATGTCTGTCTCTGACATTTGATGTTTCGTGCAAGTGTGCTGATGTGCTGTTTTCAAAAACTCAACCATTTCCTGAACACTCACCAAATGATTTCTAGATAAGATGAGCTGATGATAATGTGTGCAGCTCTTCATTGTCATGTACATTAGGAGATATTTGTTACTAAAAGGCAGGATGTAAGTGAAATTTAAGCCGCAGCACAAGATTAGGCCATTCTAATGAAACTTGAGGTCATTAAGTGTTGGTGATTCGGTTCATTCGGGGTCAGAATGCTCCAGCAGTTATTTGAGACTGACATGCATTGCATGCATCTGAGAACTGTTGCACCAATTTGTTTTGACACTAGAGCTCAGTAACTTGGTTATTTGATATCAGAACATTTGTGTTATTGCATGCATGACTAGACCACCAAATCACCAGATCTGACCGAGACACATGTCTGGGGTCTGTAAAATTTAGAAATGAGTACTTTTATTTACCAGTGCAGCATTAAATAGCTCAAATGCAACATTTATAATTCTACAAAAGATTTTTGTTGCAGAACGCTCCAGCAGTTATTTGAGACTGACATGCATTGCATGCATCTGAGAACTGTTACACCAATTTGTTTTGACACTAGAGCTCAGTAACTTGGTTATTTGATATCAGAACATTTGTGTTATTGCATGCATGACTAGACCACCAAATCACCAGATCTGACCGAGACACATGTCTGGGGTCTGTAAAATTTAGAAATGAGTACTTTTATTTACCAGTGCAGCATTAAATAGCTCAAATGCAACATTTATAATTCTACAAAAGATTTTTGTTGCGGTGGAGACTTTCAACCAGAAATTCTCTACCGCCCAGAAGCAGACAGAAGCCTTCCGTCACATCCTGCAACGACGCCCAGCTGCTGCTATCCACCCGGGTGTCGTCGGCACCGCCTTGGTCTCATGGTCAGTGGTACCCAAAAACCTCGACAAAAGAGCAGTTTCTTCTATCTCTGGGTCCCCTGAGGGGACGAGATGTTGTGAAAAAGCCAATAAAAGAGCCTTCGTATTGCACTCACTCTCCTCTCGTTGCAGGCAGCAGTTTGAGGACCGGGAGGACTACCCGCCTCACTTCTGCCGGAATGCAGGTAAGAGTTGCACGCACTCAGACCCTTCTGCGGACCAGCCTCAAGACGGCCGAGCCGGGTCCCTGCGTTCCCCCTTGCTGCCCCACTACTGGCACCCCAGTGGTCCCGATGGTGCCACTAGTTTGGTTCTTAGATGCCTGGATTGGGCTCAGACTGTCTCGTTGGCTCCTACAGACCATCCGGCATAGCTATGCGATTCAGTTCGCCCGGCGCCCTCCCAAGTTCAGTGGCATCCGCTTTACATCAGTGAATGCTTGCATGCAGAAATTGCTATCCTCCTAGCGAATGGAGCGATAGAGCCGGTCCCTCCAGCTGATAATGAGGACTGGGTTTTACTTCATAGTGCCCAAGAAAGTTGGTGGGTTACGGCTGATCCTGGATCTGCAGTACAACGTCCTACCCTTCAGGCACTGTCTGTCGCCCCGTGTGTTTACTAAAGTAGCGGAGGCTTCCCTGACTCCGCTCAAGAAGCAAGGGGTTTGCATTCTCAACTACCTGGACGACTGGCTGATACAGTACTAACGCAGAGTCAGGCTCAGTTGTGAAAACACAGGGACAATGGTGTTAAGACACCTCAGCCTGTTGGGGCTTCAAGTCAGCCGAGAGAAGAGAAAACTCTGTCCGGTGCAGAAGATCTCTTTCCTCGCGATGGTGTTGGACTTGGTCGCACAAACAGCGTGCCTCACGCAGGAACGTGCTCAGTTGGTGCTGGACTGCAGCAGGATGGTGGTTCCACTGAAGTTTTTTCAGAGGCTCCTGGACATATGACAGCAGCCACAGCGGTGACACCGGGCAGGAGTGCCTCTGGAGCAGGTCCATCGGATGGGGGGCTAAGTACAATGGGCATGCAAAGTCAGGGGTTTGGACGGAACCTCATCTGTATTGGCATTAAAATTGCCTCGAGCTTCTGGCAGTACACCTAGCCCTGGGTCGTCTCAAGAAGCGCGTACAGGGCAGACACGTACTAGTCCATACGGACAACACAGCGACCATTGAGTACATCAACCATCAAGGTGGTCTATGCTCCCGTCGCATGTCGCAGCTCGCCCGCTACCTCCTCTTATGGAGTCGGAAGTTTCTGAGGCTGCTTCGTGCCATTCATGGTGCAAGGTCACGCAAATCTCTCAAGATGAAAAATCTGAACTTTGGTGAAAATTCGCACTGCGTTAATCAATCAGGAGCTTTCTCTAGTAGTGAGCAAGCGGAGGCAGAATTCCAAAACTATGGAGGACAAAATCATTGTCGCTGCATGTGGAGGAGCTGTACGACACATCTTAATATATACATTAACATAAACAGGAATAAAAAAGGAAATAAATACTAGATTCATTAAACCAAAGTTTGCCTAGATATACTGAAAACAAATTTTACCTCATGTCTAACCACTACAGAGACTGGAACCCTCCCATGACGTGAATTTGCGTCTGCTGTGAAGCAAATTTCATGCATGAATGAAGCGAGTGAACTCAAAATGTTCAAGCGGCCATCTACGCGCGAATAGCGTGATTTATTTATAGCGCGAATTCGTGTGAATCTTGACTAAACATTTATATCACTCGCGCTTAACGCTTCATTCCTGTCTGGTGTGAACGTAGCATTAATTTATCAGACTCGACTTGCGCAAATCAATTCTACTTTCTGTAGTGGTTAGACATGAGGTAAAATTCATTTTGAGTGTATCTAATAGGCAATCTTTGGTTTAATGAATCTAGAATTTATTTATTTTTTATATCTGTTTATATTAATGTACAAAGATGTGTGATAAAACTTCTCCACATACAGCGACAATGATTTTGTCCTCCATAGTTTCGGAAGTCTGCCTCTAGTGATCACGTCACTACTAGAGCATGCTCCTGATTGGTTAACACGGCGCTAATTTTCGCCAGAGTTCAGATTTTTCAACTTGAGCAATTCGTGTGAAACACTCAATTCGCGTGAATCACGTGAATCGCGCCACAGGGTGTCTAGTGGTGTATTTGCATTGACTTAACATGTAAATCACTTGCAGTGAGAACG
>JAUMHI010000053.1:1730465-1762290 GCA_032359435.1 Enteromius unitaeniatus | reverse complement strand
AAACAAACAAACAAAAAAAACTTAAGCATGAATGTTTTCCTCTTTCAGTCTGACCGGCTGGAAGTAGAAATACTAGAAAGACACAAACAGGATCTGCTTAACAACTGTGCTGGTAATCAGACTCCATTAGCCACTCATTCTACACTTTGAGCTTGGTGACACTGTGGTGGGTGATGCAATGTGCAATATTTGCCTCCCCTGTTTGTGAAACAAATGACTCCTACTCAGCCCAGCCATCACACAACAACATCCCATGTGTCCAGTGTGGTCGTGTTAATGTGAAATCCTGTAGTTTCTGTAGGATGTGAGAGGTATAGACAGCTATGGTACTCAAGCTACTGCTACCAAAATAGCAGATGACCATTTGCATTTCATCTGTCGCACACTCGACACCAAAGCGTCGCTCAGATATTTGTGCTTCCCATGTTACAGCTCTGGCCTTGCCGGCAACTATTTCAGTGGGGTGTGTTCGGTTCCTTCTCCTTCAGTCTTTTCAAGCGCTTACTTGAACATGGATTTATACCATGAGCTTCAGGCTGTGTTCAGCAAAGAGCATTTGTATAGTGTTCTTAAATGGAGTAACGGGAAAGTCTGACTTGGGGGCTCGTTTGAAATTTACCTTTAAGGATTCGTCTGTATTTATTATCCAAGGGTGAACTACAGAACTTCATAAAAAGGTAAGGAATAAACTTTGATTGGCTTTTAATCTCTTAGTGTCAAATGTGAAATTAATGTTGCTCAACACATGCTTACACAATTAAAGCTGCTTAAAAGGTTCTTCACAGCAATGTCATAGAAGAACCATTTTTGGTTCAACAATAGAATTTAAAAGGGTTCAAGAAAGAGAAACATCACTTTCTTACCTTTTTAATAATCTAAACCTTCTATAACCACAAAGAACCTTTTGTGAAACAGAAAGGTTCTTCAGATGTTAAAGGAACCATGTAGACAAAAAGGTTCTTCTATGGCATTGTGAACAATATTTTCCTTTAATAATAAAAAGCTAAGACCCGTTGAGAGCAGCTGCCCTTTGACATTTTCATAATTTTATGATGAACAGCCTGTTACTTTGAAGAGGTTTCCTTGAGTGCTTTATCGCTGTACAGTAGATCCTTATTTCACATAAATAAAATAACAGATGTGGGGAAATTACCCTGACTGCAAGCAAGCTGATACAGAATTATGGGAGGTGGAAAAATGTTGTGCTGTCCAAATCGTCTTGGCCACTTAGTGCATGCCTTTAAATGCTCTCAAATATACTGTACCTCAGGATTTGTCCTGGGTCAGCATTTGAGTTATCCCTGAGTTATACAAACATGTCTAATAATGAAATACTTTTTAAGGCACATTCCTATACCATGACAGGGAGAAGCAGTGATGAGTGCTGGTTAACAGATTTACTGTAGGTCAGAGGATAAATATGGGTTAATGAGTTATGCCCAGATCAAACACACAGTGCAGCAGCTGCAATGAAACAACTGAATGATGACTAATTTGTGTTCTCTGTAGTGCAAATAATACTGAAAAAATGTTGCATAGCTTGTTTAAGGAAGATTAACAATGTTGACATTTTAGGGTGTTTAGTTTTAAAAAGCAGATCTGTTGAATAAGACACACTGAAAAGAATTAAGAATCTATTTGTTTTTCCCAAATTACTTCCAAGGGTTATGCAGGTGGCCTGTGTATGTGAAAGGGCAGAGAGACATCTGCCTTCTTCTAAAAATAGTTGGTGTTTGGCATGGCGTATGTTTCTTTACTGTACTTAGTCACAGGCAGGATTACCAACCACCCCTGAGGTCACAACAATAAACTGTTTCATCTTAAATATAAAATGTAGTAATTTTAAAATATAATTTCCAAAACTGATGATTTTGTAATTTCTTTTTTTTTGCAGGGAAATCACAATGTAATCTCCAATATGTGATCTTGACAATGCAAGAAGTGTCAAGCCAGGTCAATTCTGCGTCAGACTGAAGGAATTGGGAATACGCATTCATCATGAGCAACCAAGAGAAGCGTCACAGGACAAGCATGCAGCACCTCCGCTATCTTGATAGCTTTATGGATGAAATAGACCGTGAGGTCATGAGTCTGACGGATCGAGCTTTTAAGAGTCTGTGCATTGGAGATGAAGCAATCTATAATGACTCAGAGTTTTCTCCTTCTCTAGTCAGCTGTCACAAACCAGTGGTGGAGGACGTCTCAAAAAAGAGCTCATGTTCTGCTATTAAAAAACTTAATTCTCACCCTCTCAATGGAGCTAATGATCCATTGAGTAGGCTGAATAAGTCATCCAAAAACTCATCGCTTTTTGCAGCGTTTGCAGCCAAAAAGAATGGTGAAATCAACAAGGTGACAAATGGCGATTCATGGGACAAATCTGCTCTACTCAGCATCCAAAGGGAGCTCTCAGAGTTTTCTTCAGATTATCACAGTTTAACAGCGGAACATTTCTCCCAAGCCAAAAATCACCTCAAATCAGGTGAAAAAGGGCCTTCTAAGAAATCAAGCAAGGTTGCTTCGAATTCCCCAGGGAAATCTTCTAAAAGTAAACAAAGCAAACTTAGAAAACTGAATTGCATAAACTTTTTTCTCCACAGCGAGTTCAGCCCGTTTTTGTCATGGAGGGATTTTAATCACCTCTCCATCGGGCAGGAGCACATTTCGGAGATCGTGTTGAGCAACAGGCAACTGGAATGGTATGACTCGCCTCTTTACAAAGAATTAACTGCAGCACATGGACGCTATAAACTAAGTGTTCCCCCATCAGAAGTTGAAAAGTGTCCAAAACAAAGTGAGACTCATCCACTTAAACCACAACTTTCTTCTGTACAACCAACATCCCCTAAGGTACTCCCAAAACCAGAGAAAGAGTCTGGGCACATCCAGCAAAATATTCCTACAAAAGTTCATTCGCTTGTTGCTGAACAGAGATGTAATTCTGAAAAAGTGGAAGGTTGCGTTCCCTGGCGAAAAAGCCGAAGTAGGGCAAAAAGTGTTGCTCCTGTGTGGCACTCCATCAACTCACCGTCCTGTGAAAAGACAAATGCTGGAGAAGGTAGTGTGCAGGCATTTAAAAAGGATGTCAAGACAATAGAGGACCAGACCTCCACTAGTTCAACTCCTTTCAGTATTTCACAGCTGTTGACACCAGTGATACACTCCAGACATGGGACAGGGACTTCAGAGATACTGCAAACTGTGCTCTCGCCCACTGCCCTGGAGATCCCAGCGCCCACTGAGAGAGATCTACATCCGTCGCCTGAGATTAAGAGAGAGGGGTACAAATCCATAGCATCAAGCTTGTTGTTCAATCTCAAGGACAACAGAAAACGGGTTAAGGCCATGTACAGTCCACCTAAGTTTAAAGGTTTGGATGCAACAAATCAAAGCAAAGAATCAAAAGATATGCTTGAAATACCAGAGAATTCAGAAGCTAAAACAATTTCACCTGCTCATCTCAAAACCATCACATCTCTGACTAGTCCCTCATTGGAAACTGCAGATGCTCAAACCGGCTCTCCTGCGAATGATGGGATGCCAGATGACTATTTGGGACTTAGTTTGCTTCAGTCTGGAAAATTAAAATCAAACAGGAGTCCTGCAACAAACAAGGCAAAATACCCATCATTGCAACTTTACCGAAAAACTAGTCCTGAGGAGATCAGAGAAAACGATCAAGCTGTGGTTGACACCAGTTCTCAGGCTTTCTCAGAAAAAGCCAGCAAAGATCATGATGCAAAGCATAATTATCCAAACAAATTTTTGAAAGGGGTAGAGATGCAAAACAAAAATGATACCTTAGAGTCAACGCTAAATGCCAAAAAGCCCATTCAAGGTTTAAATAGTGAAAGAACTATTGAGAACAAATCTGGTAAAGTTCAGAGTGTAAGTTTAACAAAACTGGAAGAACAAGCTGATGGTAAAGATCAAATTAAGGACAGGTTGAAAACTACAGGAACAGTCAGCACACACAAAAGCCCTGTTAAAGAAAAAGAACCCAACTTGAAGGAGGCAGGAACAAAGCATGCATTTTCTGCACAACAGAACAACTACATTAAAAGTCAGAGATTTGTGACTACAGATGATGATAAAGATCATGATGATAGTTATAAAGTGGAAAAACGGCTGATGGATATAAAAGATAAACATGTTAATGATGAGCTGTCCAGGCATTCGAAAAATCCCAAAACAAAAGTGATAAGACATGAGGAGCATAATGAAGGAATACGTCAAAAAAAAGGAATAGTTCAGACAACAGCAGATGGACCACTCTTGAAAGAAAATGTGTGTGTAAGTGGAGAGGCTAACAAAGCTAAAGAACAAAACAGTATTACATCAAAGAATGGTTTGGAAACTCAAACAGAGCAGAAAGTAAAAGAAGGAACTTTTTCAGCGAAAGGAAATACTTCTGCAAAGAGAGCACTGTTTGCATCAATAGAGCCATTGCAAAATAAGACAACTGCACCCTTAAAGAGAGATAATGTTGTTATAGATAAGTACGACTTAGCCAAAATGGCTTTAGAGGAGGTAATTGCTGAACGAGAGCAAAAAAAGTTGAAAGATAATGCACTTGGCTGTGAAAAACCTCAAGGTGATCTTGAGTTACCCACCAGTGTAGAGGACCAACTACCTAGCATGTGTATGTTGAATGAAAGGGGGGCAAGTAAAAAAGATGGCACAGGTCAGAATACTGTATCTGCTTTTAAAGCTAATTGGCAGACTGTGCAAACAAAGTCAGAAGACATGGCCAAACATGGTAAAAGTCATGTGCCTGAGGTAAAATTAGCCAGGCCCTGTAAGCAGGAAGTATCTAATGGGCAGTGCCAGCTTGTAGAACCTATAAATTATAATGAGAGAGACAGATTGTGCCTAGACCATCAAGAAAGCGACATACGTAATATCAGCATGGGTGATAAAATACGCCAAAAGAAAGAGTTAATGAAAAAACATATAAGTCATGCAATGAAAATGGAAAGAAGGGATATTTGTACCATGGGACAGTATGAAGAAGAGTTGGGTGTTGACAATAGGGGTAGTTCCAATAAACCTGAGATACCCCCAAGAAGAGGAAGAAGTAATTCGCATAGTAATGACAGAGCAGGTGAAAAGACAGGAGGTCATTTGGATTTTAAAAGAGAAGGTGACACTACAGGCAAAACTGAGATAAGTAAAAGTATGGAAATAAGCAAAGTTCAGTCAAGTCAAACAAAAAATCAAGGCCCAGTGAGAGGAAATGTATCAGCTCTGAAAGAGAAGTACGACAAAGGCATTAAGGTTAATCGCAATGATGCTCAGAAAGGCCTGACTGTTGAGGTTACATGTTCTGAAAAGTCTATGAAAGAGAAATTTGATGAAAAGACTCCAAAAGACAAAATGAATCGCACATTTGTTTCACCGAAACTCACAGTCAGTGATACTGAAAGTGGCGCTTGTGCCATTATCTACAATGATATGGATTCAGAGAGTGAAAGAATGCCCAACAGCTCTGCAAAAGAATCGGAAAAAGGCGAGGAACAATCTAGGAAACACAGTACCACCCAAGATGTCCAAAAGGCTTTAGGTGATCTCACAAACAACATAAATCAAGGAAAGCAAGACAAGATGCAAAAGAACGAGAAGGAAGAAGGTGCTGACAAGCAGAACAAATCCAAAAGCTCGAATGTGAAAGACTTCTTAAGTGGACTTCTTGGACTTTCAAGCTCAGAAAGGGTTAAAACAGTAGACAAACTTGAGGAGGAACTCTCCGAAACATTGTCCTCAGAGTCTTTTAAATCTGACAAAGTCAGAAAGGACAGTTTCACAGTATATGACATCCTTGGACAGTCTCATTCTGTATCCTTGTTTAATGGTAAACAAACACATCACAGCAGTCACTCTTCAAACTCAAGTGAACTCTCTTTACTGCATGATTCTGAACAGGGGGCACGAGCAGCAGAGTTGCTAAGAAAAGCAGAATTCTGCAAAATAAATGAAAAAGTAGGTGAAAATGTAAATTCCCAGAAGCCCTCAATAGGTTCTTGGTCATCAAGCAACCATGAAAGTGAGTCAGATGTCTCTGACAGAGTTGTTTCTCCACCGAGTGATGTAGACACACAGGGATGGGTGCGCAGCTTGATTGAGTCAGCTAGGAGCTTAACACAAATACCACACAGTCATTCGTCCTCCAAGGATCAACTGGACAACTGCTTGAATAGATCTGAGAAAGATGAGGAAGATCAAGACCTCTCCAAAGGTGATTCTCAAGTTGAGATACAAACTGGATCAGTCAAGCCAAACCAACCAGCAATGCAGTTCTTGTCCCTTCCGGCAACTCACCTGGTTACAGTCAAGGATGAAAAGCTGTCGGCTGGAAGTGCCTCTGTTTCCGAGGAGGAGGAGCGACGCTCTGCTGTGAGCACTTTATCTGAGGGAATTGATGGCTATGAAATAAGTGGAGGGGATACGATGGAGGAGAACATCTTTTGCAATGCCCCAACAGAGGATGCAGAGGGATCCAAGGAACCCAGCGAGAGATCTGCGTCAGCCTGCAGCGGAAACGATGCTCAGGGTCAGAACAAACCTCCTGTTGTACCTCCAAAAACCGAAAAGGCTCTACGCCGAGCCATGAGGCTCACCACACGGAGGATACAAAAAGCTGAAGCTAAAAGCAAATCTGAGCGTAAAGGCAGGAGCAGTGACAAAAGCGTAATTTACAAGGCTGAGAGGAGGCATCACAGCACTGACAAAGTGCATGAGAGATCAGAGCACAGGTCGCTTAGCAGTGACAGAATCAGCGATAAGCAAATCCAACATCTCGATGAAACACTTGAGCACAAAGCTCAGAGAAATGAGAAGCATGCAAGATGCAATAGTGGTCGCAAGAGCCAAACCATAGAAGAGAATGATCCTAGTAAAAAAATGCCACATGCAACTAAAGAAACTGGTGACTCAAAAACCCATCCCAGTAAGAAACAAATAGAAGGCACATCAAACCATGGGGATTATTTAGAGAATGGGCAAATAAGTAATGACAGTGACAGACTGGGTCGAAGCAAACACTCGCCCAAGAAACTGGAACGTAGGACTCAAAGTCTAGATCGATTTCTACGTTATAAGCAAGAAAACTTATCAAGCACCAATGGGAAAACTGGTGTTGAAGTTCATTCAACAGAAGGATCACAATACTCTACTCAAAAAGGATTAGGTTTGTGCCACAACGGCATTGAACATACTTATGCACCTGCCACTAATCTTGTTACACAGTCCTTCCCCATCACCCAGAGGAAGCTTTTACAGGACCCTGACTCTGGAGAATACTTTCTGGTGGATATGCCTGTACAGGTCAAAACGAAAACTTTCTTCGACCCGGAAACGAAAAGTTACGTGCAACTTCCAGTGCAATCTCCTGATGCTGCTGTGAGACAAGCTCCAACACTGGAGGTGGTGAACGCACCACCACTTATGCTGTATCATGGCTTTGTTCCAGTGCCCCTACCATCACAGAAATCTGTTGTCAGGACCGGAGGATCCATGATTCCTCCCGATGACCTGGACGACTTTGAACCTAGCAGGAAACAGATGCAGGAGAACTTTTATAAAATGCATTATGAAGAGGTAAATCCTTACTCTGAGCCTGTGTATATATCACAAGAACACACACCTGAAGAGGAAATTGATAGCGTGAGATGAAAACATCTAGACTGAGTTTGTCCAGAGTATGAATGTGACTGAAATCAGGGATTTGTGTTGTTTGTTTTCAGTCTGGTGTGCCATAGGGAAATGTTTAGAATCTAGTATCTATGCTGCTCTTTGTTTATAGAGCACAAGGCGTGGATTGTAAATGTTTAATTCTTATTAAAGTAAGGCCTAGTTCTCTTACCGTTAAAAGCACTTGTCTATTTGTAACAGATTTGAATTGAAAGTAGTTTCGCTTTCAGAAAAATCAGAAGGAGATTATTTTGATACATCTTGTATTTGAGTTTTGAATGTATTTAGTCCAGAGTAGAACATTATTGTACAAATGAACAGATCAAAATAGATGTTTTATATGCTTAAATTTGAAAAATGCTGATTGCATTCTGGGTGCATTTTGGAATGAATTAGTATATTTAAATGGATTGTTGCTTCAGAAAAGAACCATTCCAATAAAAACATCATCAATGAGCAATTGTTCAATTATTTTGTTTTGATGTTTTCACACTACAGCAGAATAATCAGTCTTGGGAAAGCTAGACTTTATGAGTTTATGATAATTAAAAAGAGATTATTTGATTGACACTGTGCACTAACCTGTTAGCTGAAAATACAGTTCTGCAGATGAATATATTTCAAGCAAAACCACTGGTACAGAGTTCCACTAACCTGAAGAACCTTGAAAAATAACTCACTTTCGCTCAATGTTTTAATGTAATAGGCTACTTTGGTGATTTCATTCAGCTTTTGCTGTGTTTATCTGCACCAGACTACATCCTGCTTAGCTATTTCAATGCCACTCTGCCTCCCCCTAGTGCTGAATAGCAGTTCTGCAAGTGTCTTATGACCTGCTAAAGCAACTGCAATGTTGAGTTGCAACAAGACATACATTTTTGGATGTTTATGTAGTAACAGGTTATGTAGTAAACTAAATGAACACTGACTCATCAGAGTCAAGCTTGATTGACTATATGCATATCTTTCTAAGGAGGACTTACCTTTACATAACAAAATGTTAAAGTGTCATGATAAAACATAAATGAAAAAAAAAATAAATAACGTTTTTGTAGATGTGTGGTAGCTGAACTCTAAGGGTGGAGCTTCAGTATGAAACATCTCCCACTTAAAGGAATTATATAGAAGCTTTTTTTTATTTTTATTTGGTTGCATGAAACATCTTTAATTTGGTTTAGACATACAAATACCCATACAAATATCAACTAATGTTAATGCCACACTCATAAAAATAAAGGTGCTTACAAGGTTCTTCACAGCAATGCTGTAGAAGAAACATTTTTAGTTCCACAAAGAACCATCTCTTTATACCTTTTCATATTCTGGAGAATCTTCTTTTGCCACAAAGAAGCTTTTGTGAAACAGAAAGATTCTTCAGATGTTACCAATTTTTGGATGCATTTAGACAAAAAAAGCATCATGAAGCACCTTTATTTTAAAAGTGTTTCTAAATATACTTTTGAAATGGCATTAATTCACATCTTGTTATTCTGTATTTTAATGGCAGCCACAACTGCCAGCAACCATGTCATTGTACTGTTTCAGGACAACATTTTCCTCGTCGTCGAAGTACAGGAGACTGATGGGGTGAAGCGAATCTGGAACACAGCAGGGTCTCCCCGCCTCCTGCGATAGTTTCAGTGCGTTCATGATGGATCTCACAGTAGCGTGATTTGTGGCCCGTAGACCTTCACCCAGCGGAAACGGACAGGAGCCAGCACAACTATACGCATTATAACCTCTGGGAGATATGATCCACCCTGACCAGCCAATTTTAGAGAAGTCTACGTAGAGGTTTGTTCTCCGGCAAGTAGAGGTTAATGCACTCACACTTCTGCGGCTGCGCTTTGTTGACTTCACTAAACGTGCTATAGGCTCCAGGACTTCAAGGGATGTGCTGATATTTTGTCCTAAAAGAGAGTTAACAATGGCATCAAAACTTTCAAACATAAAGTCTGATTGTGTGTGTGTACTTGTTCATGTTACATTGTGGGGATCAAATGGGGTGGAAAACTAAGTCATTTAATTTTACCTCCAAAAAATTAGAGACTGCTCGGAGAAACGTCCAAGATGAGTATGTTGACTAATGTTTTGAACATGTTAAACTGGCATTTAATGATTAGTTTGTTATATTACCAGTTATGAGGGACAATAATAGTGTAGAATGTTATAATGTACCAGTTCTTGTGATTTTGCTGCCCATCATGCCTCCCATAAACTTTTTATACAGTTTGTTTAAGTCAAGACACACAAGCGGTTATACAAGAGTATAATGAACTACAATGGCTTGACATCTGTGTTAACTAACTTATTTTATGAATTAATAGTGAATTATTTTTCCTTTACACTTTGATACATCTGTTTTATTTATTTATTTTGTGTGTGTGTGTGATTGTACTTGTTTACACTACATTGTAAGGATCAAATGTCCACATAAGGAGAATAAAACTTCACTGGGTTGTGGTCCTCATGAGAAAAAAAAAAATTGTAAATGATATTTATCTGAAAGTGTAAGAATGTAAACAGGTTTTCTGTAAGAGGTAGGTTTATGGTAAGGGGGCAGAAACATTTGTTTGGTCAGTATAAAAGTAAAAAAAGTCTATGGAAGGTCCCCACAATTCATAGAAACTGTGTGTTAAACAGTAATACATTTCAGAAATGATGTACAGTATGCTATAAAATAATAATGCATTATGATACAATCAAACATCTATTTTCAATTTTGGGTACTTTTATGTCTCTGGGGTCGAGTTTCTTTTTTTTTTTGTTACATGAAATGTTTTTTTTTTTCACCAGGCCTTGTAAAATAACTTTTATTATTTTACCCATGTCGCATGCAGACCTAATCTTTCAGTCTTGAAATATGAAATATTCCATTTCAACACATTTCCAATGTTATTTAAGATGTAATGGAAATGCATTTGTAAAGTAACACTGAAAATATTTGTGGCTTTTTAAATAAACATTAAAAAATAAATGGCAGACCTTACCTATGATGCATGTCTGTCCAAAAAAAAAAAAGTGTTTTAAGAGAGTTTATTTTCTGAAAGCCCACAGGGCCAGGAGTGCGCATAGTCTAAAAAACACCCATATATTATACTCGTGCCTGGAGAATTTCAGTATGCTTCAATTACCTGTGTAGAAAGGTGGGTGTTGGTAGTGCTTTCGTCCATCATCTGAATATATAACCAAATATGCATTTGTTTCGTCTGACTGCTCCTTCATCTGAATGTTGGACTCATACCAGTTACCTGAAGGTAAAGCAGTCACGACCAGGATACCGTTATTTGTAACGCTGTTAAGAACCCATTTGGACACCTGTCAGTAATTTAGAAGTTATTGAGACAAGCAAAGCAATTACACATGAATTGTTTTTTAAACAGTAATATTTAGTCTACCATTTGTGTGATGTTAAAGAGCTCCCATCCTTTGGTGAAGGCGGGTAATAAACTCGAGCCTATCAAGTTTCCATGCCAAGGTTTATGTCTGCTGTCCAGCACTTCATACAGGTCAACCTAAAACAGCAAATTTTATAATATTATTTTTCTGAAATATACATAATAAATGTATATTACAAAACGCATATCACACACACTATTACAAAACGGTTATTTTGTATGCAAAGCATTATTTTTAACCTTTTCTTTTCTTTCTTTTTTTTCTTTTTTTCTTTTTCCAGTGGTGTCTTATCTTACAAGGAACTTCACTTTACAATCATCAGCATACTTACATGACTTAAATTAACTCTTAAATCCTACCTAAATGCTCAGCTTACTTTGTAAAAATGATGACGTCCCATAAAAGGCTGTTGATGACGAAACCATCGGAATTCGGCTCTGATGACACGCTCGTCCGCTCTGAATGACGTCAGATTGAAGAAGTGATACGAGCCGCTAGACTGTCCTATCAGAAAACAAACACCTCTGCATTACATCTAAATACGTCCACTGAAACATTTCACCTTTTCAATTACGCACCTTCGAAACTTCTAACAATATTTCCCTCCAGCACTTTGGTGTTTTTCTGCGCAACTTCATCGTACAACTCCATCATGAACGGAGGCGCCTTCCTGTGCATCTGAACGCTGCGAGTCAGATCTTTGACCAGGAATATTTCATTCCAGTTGCGCATCTTAATCGCATTTGTTATCTTTGGCACATCTGCTGAGGTTGAAATGTCATCAGAGCACACGAGCAAAGACCAAGCAAAAATCCCGAAGAAATAAACACAAAGTAACTTCATGTCTGACCGATGTGGAATATTCCCTGTTATCCTATGAATTCACAGCCGCTGCTGAGATGCAGTTGAGATGGACTGCTGAGACACTGCATTCAAAGCAACTAGCCTTTTACAGCAAGATTTACACAGGGCTTTGTGTGCTCACTCCGCACAGATTAGAGTGAACAGACAGCCTTTCAAGACAAACACCATGACTAAAGTTAAATAAACTGCCTCATATGAATTAATCAAGTACATGCATCATCAAGGCCACTTCTGAATACAATTTCTTTCCCTCTGACACTGATTATGGGTAGTTGACAAATAAACATTGGACTGCGTCCTATGGTGTGAAATAGCAAACAAGTAGAAAAAAAAGCACAAATAACATGAGAATAACATTTTTAATTATTTTATTTATTTATGATTACAATTTTGCTGTTGCACCATAGGACACACTGACATAGTCACTACCCTTATTCATCTATTTAACTAGTAAAAGAAACACACCTTTAGCAATTTTATCTACTGTAGGTATAATAGCAACTTTTTCTGATGCATCTTTACCTTTATAAATGAGTAAATCCATGGATGTGTGAGTGTTTATGTAAGGGTCTTGAAATAATATTAGTGTAACATTTTTGTATATATATACTTATATATTAACATATTTTAAACATATTAACATAGAAATAAAGTTATCAGAAATTGTATTCTGAAGTATTGCTGTTTTCATTGTATTTTTTGAGCTTTGGTGAACATTAGAGACTTAGATCACTCAAAAACTTAATTATTTCAAACAGCAGAGAGTTATTTTGTTAAAATGAGAAAGTGCGTTGGCTCTGGATCAGAGGTCATTAGACAATGACAGCAATGAAGAGACAAATGTTAGAAACTGCTGTAAGTCTGTGTTGGTTCTAGCAGGTTGCTGTCTGTTATCTCTGCACAGCCAGATCCTCTCGTAGTGACAGAAACAAACGCGATGACATGACTATGACGCAAATGGAAATGAAGATTTAGTCGCTGTTATCCTCAGCATGTTTGCTCTTCATGCCTTCATTTATCTGTGTCTGTCTTCAAATGGAATAATCCTCATTTACATAAAACTTTTGGCGTGTGGTGCACTTTACCGTTACTACTTTACATTAATCAGAAACTGTCCCTAAATTATTTAATACAAATGCAGCCTATCATTTGATTTTGTTATTTTTGACACGGGGTCATATGATGTTGCTATAAATAATATTATTTTGTGTGTTTGGTGTAATGCAACGTGTTTATGGGGTTTAAGGTTAACACATTATTTTCAGCATACTGTACATTATTGTTGCATAAGTGTGTGATGGAAATGTTACCATAGTTACCATAATGATACTGATTATCATGATTTAATACTGTCTTTTTATACATTGTACTGCAATTACCTGTCTTTGTTTGTGATCAGAGAAACAACAAACAACAAGCACTACCCTTCACTGCTCAAAACTCTCGTTTGAATAGTAATAGTAGGTTCTTTTAGTAAGAAAACGTCTTGGGTTACTTGATTGTAACCCTGTTCCCTGAAAAAGCGGGAACGAGATGCTGTGTGAAAAACGCTAATGAGAACAGTCTTTGTTTGACCAGTTGTTGAAGCATGTGTGTCAAACACGCCAAAATTTGGCTTATATAACCTCTGTCAGGTGACGCTAATTGATTATAAATAGGCCTGAACCAGATACATCCATTTTGTCTGAAAGGACATCCAGTCACGCCTACATTCATCAAAGAGGTCTAGACCTGATTCCAGGATGCTGACTTGAGGACCCATGAGCCTGGACTAGCATGGACATCCAAACTAGAAAATCTGACAAATGTGTGCGGAGAGGACCAACTTGCCGCATCACACACCTGCTGCAAGGGGATACCTCTTGCCAATGCCATTGACGACGCAAGCCCCCTAGTTGAGCCCTGACCCCTAGAGGTGAAGTGTGATCATGAGCCTCGTAGACTAGGGCAATGGCATCCCTCACCCAATGCGAAATTGCTTGCCTAGTGGCAGCCGCCCCATGGTTGCGGCCCCCATAGCATATGAAAATCTGCTCTGACTTACACCACTGGTTAGTGCGGTGGGCGTAAATCTGCAGAGCACGTACTGGACACAGTAAGTGAAGTCTTTCCTGCTCCGGAGCATTAAATGGCAGAGGACAGAAGGCTTCAAGAACAACTGGGTGCATGGTCGAGAATGGAACCTTAGGAAGATAATTCAGGTGAGGATGCAAAATGGCTTTGACCAACCCAGGGGCAAGGTCTAGGCAGGATTGGTGAAACTGACAGAGCCTGCAAATCGAATGGTTCGAAAGGGGTATCAACCAGACCCTCGAGCACAATAGACAAATCCCATGAAAGGTACCCTAGTGGGTGGTCTTAACCGTTTAGCTCCACGAATAAAGCGGGCAACTAAGGGGTGATTTCCCACAGAGACCTGATCAATTAGAACAAGGCAAGCCAAAATGGCGTAAGCCTGAGGACAGTTTCTCCTGCAGAAACTCCAACACTGAAACAATTTGGCAGTGGACTGGATCTACATGGTTTGCCATACACCAACTTTGAAAACCATTCCATTTGAGGGCATAAATTCTTCTAGTAGAGGGAGCCCTAGCACTTAGAATAGTTTCTATTACATTGGCCGGAAGATCAGCATCTCTTAGTTGGTCCCCCTCAGGGGCCAGACGTGAAGGTTCCCGAACTAGGGCCGGGGATGAAATTTTGTCCCCTGTGCCTGAGACAGAAGGTCCCTCCTGACCGGAATCGCCCATGGTGAGCCGTCGAGGAGAGATATCAGATTTGAGAACCACGCTCTGGTTGGCCAATGGGATGCTATCATTAAGAGGCTGGACCTACCAACATGGACCTAGAGTGTGACCCAAAGTCAGAAACCCGGGGTCTGAACCCGGGTTCTTTGAAAATAACGAACAGTCACTTTCTGGCCTAGTTTGATCTTCTTTAGGGTATTTAGAATGGATTTGACTCGTGCAGGAAACAGCTGTGCCTGCATAACGATTGAATCCCAGACGACCCCTAAATACGTTGTCCTCTGGGCAGGAGAGAGAACGCTTTTCTTGGCGTTGAGTCTCAACTTTGATTTGAGATGAGCTAGGACGACATCCCGATGTCGAAGCGCTAGCTCCTGATACTGAGCCAGAATCAGCTAATCGTCCTGTGTTGTGGCAATATTTTTATATGAAAATATATGTCCTTCAGATCGATTGTCACAAACCAATCCTCTGGTTGGATCTGAGAAACAATCATCTTGATTGTCAACATTTTGAATTTGTATTTTCTTAGTTTGCGGTTCAACCTGCGAAGATCTAGAATTGGACGCAACCCCCCAAGGAGATATACTTGGCAGCAGCTTCCACGCTGCCAGTTTCTCTGAAAGGGGCACAAGTTTGGACACTTTGGATAGATGGGGAGATGTTGGATGTTCGGCGTCCTGAAAGGTGGCAGGAGACAACTGAACATTTAACATTTCGTTGGAGACCAATGCTCCCCGAGACACCAGTGGTGGCAGAGATTGGACAATGGCCTCCTGAGGGAGCCAGGAAGGAGTTTTCTGTTGGAATTTTATGCGCCCCTCCCTGGGGGGAGACACCCCCATGGTCCTGGGTGCACAAGCTTCAGGACTTCTTTGAGGAGGTAATTCTCCTCATGTCCTGTCTCTTAATAACAGGCTGTGAAGCGTATGCACTCTGCTTTTGTGCTTCACACCTCAACTGGACCGGACATGATCGAGACTGGGTGGCCAATGGTCCCGGTTCTTGAGCCTGGCAGGGAAGGAACCTCACAAATGCTTCCTCATATCGTTTTGCCTCCCGAAACCTAGTGTCGACGGTATTGACGGTGACGCCAAATAGACCAGAAGGCGAGATGGGGGCATCAAGGAGGACAGAATGGTCCCTGTCCTTAATGCCCATGAGGTTCAGCCACAGATGTCTCTACATAGTGACCATGGCAGCCATAGACCGGCCGATAGCACGGGCCATCTGCTTAGTTGCCTGGAGAGACAAGTGTGTGGCTCGGCGAAGTTCAGAAAACGCCTCTTCATCAATTGACCCGCCGGAACTCAAATCTTTTAATAAGTCAGCCTGGTAAGCCTGCAGAACCGCCATGGTGTGCAGGGCAGCACCAGCCTGACCTGCTGCCTGAAATGCTTTCCCCACCAGTGAAGATGTTAGTCTGCACGGCTTGGTGGGGAGAGTTGGCTTTTTAAATGAGGACGAGCTCCTAGGGGAGAGATAGCCCGCAAGCGTCTCTTCAACCTGGGGCATCGTCGCATAACCACGTGCCTTTGCATCCACGATAGTCGAATAGATGGACTTCGATGGTACAAAGACACGGGATGAATATGGAGAGAGCTCATCATGGAGGTCTCCAAAGAAAGGGAGAGAGAATATGGAATATGGAGAGAATATGGAGAGAGCTCATCATGGAGGTCTCCAAAGAAAGGGAGAGGCCGTCGCTGAGGCCCCTCTCCCCGGCCACCCGACAGAAACGGTCTCACGCTTCTCACGCGCCTCTGCCAGATTGACACACGATCCCCGAATGAAGCACGGCTTGTGGATCTTTAAAAAATGCAAGCCGTGCTCGGAGCACTTTAATGGACATTAAATCACAGTGCTCGCACTCTCCCTGGAGACCGAGAATCGCGCGGTCCTCCCCCAATCATTCAAAGCAGAAAGAATTGCGCACACAATGCGAATCTGAAACTTTTTCTTATTTGATTTTACATCTTATGCTGATCAGTTGTGTAACTATTTGTTGATATATTATTTTGAATTGATATGTTGATTGGATGATTTTAATTGATATTTTGTTATGCCTGGCACAATCAATTTTATTTCTTGATTCATTTTAAATTGTTGAAATTGTTATTTCGAGTAGGATGTGTAGAGGCGGAGCACACATTAACATTACGGCCAGAGATATTCAAACTGGGGGCACGCCCATTAAAGCAGTAGGCGTGATGGGAGCGGAGACCCCCTGATTTCTGATGTCATTGGAAATTAACAAATTGGGCAAGTTAGATTACAAAAATCAAATCCCAATCCCTGAGTAATTTTAATAATTTGTGTGACGTTACAGCTGGCGTCATGTCTAGATGGCTCTCAGTCTCAAAAGGAAAGAATAACAGAAAGTAAAGCACGTTTAAAAGTATCAAGTTTCTAAATTAAGATTACTGGATTTAGGTGCTGATCTTGAATTTAGTTTTCTAATTTGAATGTCAGAGAGAATTTAAATTTGGAGTCAGATTCAAACGAGGCAGAAGACAAGGTAAATTAAAATATAAAGCTTTAACTAATTAAATGTTTTTACAGAAGCGCGCGAAAAGACATACACGCAGCATCCGGCCGGACTAGAAGGCGGATCCTTTCATCTTATACATTACTGAAACTCTATTCTCCAAACTGACACTGTTCTATAAAAAACTCTATAAAAATAAAGGTGATTTATGGATTGTATTTAAATTTATACTAAATGAAAAACACACATTCATAATATCTAACACTATTTTTGCATCTGTTGTACTGATAGTACTTCATACTTAGAACAAAACGAAGGTGCTGACGTGTTTTAAGAACAGTCAATGCCAGTTTCTTTTAGTTGAAACGGCCTAGATTTATATTTAGTCTAGCCTTGACTGTGAAACCGCAAATATTTGAGTTTTCTAGTCTGTTTTTATTCCAGTACCCAGGAATCATTGAGAGAATTGCTTAATAAATGGTAAATAGCATGCTTGTGATGAACTTGTGATCTTGTCTAACTGTGCAATGGTGATGCTTGTTGATATTGATGGTCAATCCGTTTTAAACCACAAAACTTCTTCTCCACTAGATGGTGCTGATGAATAAAGAAACAACTTTTATTTCATCACATCTGCAAGTGCTTGCTGCCTGGCTGATCTTTTAAATCAGAGAATTGGAGCAGTCTGGGCTTTTTTTTTTTTTTTTGCAGAAATGTATTACTTAATACTCAATAGCGCTTTACTTAATAGTGCTTTATACATCTGATCTGCCTCCCAATCCAGTAGTTAATAAAGACAGAAGAGCTTGTTGAATCCATGCATTTAGAGACTTTTAGAGAGCACTCTGCTATTATTCCCCATTAAACATATTGTTCTGCGTTTCAAATTCCATCTGCAAATTATATACAGAAATACATAAACATTTAACAGTCTTTAGAAGATATTCATAAAGATGAATGAGCTGTTCCATGCATTTGAGAAGATTTTTCGCTCTGGAAGTATGAGGTGAATTTCTTGGCCCACTCGAGTCCAAAGCTACAGGCTCTGTTGGCACTTCTGTAAACTGTATTCCTAATAATGGCCTCCCCCTTTTGTTCAACATCTCTTTGGGTCCAAAAGAGAACAGATGGAAGAAATTAAACAAGCACCAAGCCATTGCTGCTGTTCTATTAGATATCTGAAGAGAAAATACAATTATTGCTAAAGTGGAAACATACCGCTGGGGGATTACGGGAGGCCGGGTGTTTTATGTTTTCAGAATGATTGAATTTTGCTTGACCTGGGGGTGAGGTGTTTAGGGCTGTTTGGGTTAAAGATGAGGACGGTGCAGGGATAGTTTACAGGAGCTGCTGTTTCATTTCTCATCTCTCTGCCACTTAATTCTCATTTCCGCTTTTGAGAATCTGTTATGCTTAACAATTAGTCAGCTTGTTTAGAAGTGCTTTCTTGGAAAATGTACAGGTTTAAAGGAATAGTTCACACAGAAATCAAAATGAGCTTGAAATGTATTCAACCTAAGGCCATCCACGATGCAGATTAATTTATTTCTTCTTCATCAGATTTGGAGAAATGCAGCATTGCATCAGTGTCTCAGCAACGGATGCTCTGCTGTGAATGGGTGAAAAAAAAGCTGTGTGTTTGTGTTTATTCTGATGGCACCCATTCACTGCAGAGGATCCATTGCTGAGACAGTGATAGAATACATCATTTCTTCAAAACTGATGAAGAAACACACTCATCCTGATCTTGGATGACTTAAAGCTGAGGACATTTTCAGCAAATGTTAATTTTTGGGTGAACTAGCCTATTCCTTTCAGATCCCTGATTTAAAATGATAAACTCATGTTGAGAAAACGAGACTAGGACTGATTTTGTCCAGATATTACAAGCCAAAGCAGACACGTCTCACGTTTAGATATCTTCTGACTTATAAAATGATGAATGCATTGAATCAGCTTTTTACAGTAAGACGATATGTTCTTTTAATGGTCTTAGAAATTCTTCTCTAAATCACGGTCAGAGCTGGAGAAATTGCATTCACTGGCCAAATGCGTGTTTGGAATATCTGACATATTAGATGTGTGTTAAGACCAAACCAGAGATCCAGTCATCATTTTATAGATGATATAAGGACATATATAGAGTCTTGTGTTTTTCTTGGATGTTTTATTGGCTTGAAAACAGCATATATAAGATGATTTAATGATACTGTATACCTCTCAAAGAGCTTGATGAACATTGTCAGAAAGTATATCATCTTTACATCCTCAGGGTAAGAGTTTTCAGGTCTAGCTCATCTTACAATCAACCCTACACTGTAAAAATAAAATAATAATAAAAATACTAAATTATAAAATGTGGGGAAAAAAATGATGATTAAGATAACCAAAAGATTTCTACACTCAATCCAGCATGTTGTCTGATTGATCGTTTACAGTTTTTTAACAACTAATTTTAAAAACTACTTTCAGCTTGTGTTTCACGTGTCTTTTGCTGTGAAATCTTTACTGATTTTTAGTAAACATAACTTTGATATTATTAGTAATATTTTAAGAGGAACAGTTACTGTAGCAACTGAGGCTTACTTAATCCTTCATCAATCTTTTTTTTTTCAGAAGCTTTACTTTCACTGTTTCTCAGACAGTGGGTCAATGATCTTCACAAGCCTTCACAAGTTTTAAATGCATGTACTTTTAACATGCATTTAAAACACTTAGATTCATATGAATTTGAATTTGATTTGAATTTGAAAAATATGAAGAGATTTTGTCTCGTTCTGCATTACTCTGTATTTTTCACATCTGTTCAGACGCAGCTGAGCTTCCAGCTCCTGATGAGCGCGTCTCTCAGTGACAGAGGAAAAGCCTGGGTTAAGCAAACCCTCACCTGATACTTCCTTTCTCCAAACACACATATACAGTCCTGTGTGATGCAGCATGTGCTGACTGATAGATGTGGCATGCTGTAATCAAACCACGCTGACAGACAGTCGCTGGGACTCAGGGTGGGTGGTAAGACATCAGTGATCATACAGTGAGCCATTCCTTACACCAAAGGCAGAAGTTTATTCATATTAATGGAATTGCATTTTCGGTAGACGTGTATATCTGTCACTGTAGCGGGACCCTTTACACATTTGTACCTTTTTCACTCCTAAAAGATGCATATTAGTACATTAAAGGTACTGTACCTGAAGTGTATATACTGCATATAAAATAATTTGTGTAATCATTTTTTGTAGGACTTAAATACATAATACATTATGTATTTATTTCATATATATATGAAATAAATAAATACACACAAACGCATATTTTATATTTATAACCTTAAATATCCTTTTCATTTTGAAAAATCTGAACTTTTTGAGAATTAAATATTCAGAGAGAAAAAAAGAGTACAATTACATGAATAAGGTCATAGCATTTTCAGTCACTTTATTATGTGAATAAATGAGACTTCAATTGTGAGAAGAATGTCCTCTTTGGTGTTATTTTTATTACAACTTTAATTTCATAGTGCTATGTTATTCTCGTAATTCTAAATCTTTTTTTAAAACATTACTCCATTTAAACGTGCAATATTATGACTCCATTCTCGTAAAGGGCCTATTATTAAATTATTCTCAAACCATTACGTGGTTATTCTAGAAATCGTCATGCACATCTGCTATTTTCTGTCTCCTAAACTTTTCAGGCTGATGATATTTTGCAAGATATTGTTTTTACATTTAGTTTTTAATTTCACACACACACAGATATAATGACTTTTGCATAACCTGCTGCCCCGGACAAGAATGTTGATGTTTTAGACAAAAGATGTGGTTAATTAGGCAGCAAACCCATCAATTATAATAAAATGGATACGAGATGGCAGGTTGAGTTCTGTCTGAACGTGTTTTTTCAATTTATATGTGTTTCTAAAGACAGAAGACAGATGAAAACTTACTGTATGTCAAATATTGATTTCAAAGCTGCGCTTTAGACCTGCCAGGTTTACAAACATGCTAAAAAGCTTTGGCTCTGTGCTATTACATAAGAAACACTTCCACGAGCCAAGCTGGAGCTCCTCTCTTCATTCCAGGCCCATCTGTCTGTCTTTTTCTTCACTCCTCTCACTCATCTATTCCCAAACTGCCTGTGTTTCTGTACGTTACGGCTGTATTTTGCATTGCATCTTTCTGTGTTAAATCAGTGTCAGCAGATCAAGACAACACTGATGTATCTCGCCAGTTTTGAGAGGCTGACTTGATGTGAAATGGCATGGAACTGGATGAGATGATTCATTTAACCCCAAAACACATGTATTGGAAGAGGAAGCAGTCTCATTAGAAACAAGATGAAGAATATGCAAAAATACTGATATGAAAATGGCTTTCTGCCCACACTTTCATGTAGAAATTATGCATCAGTGTGCACTTTAAACGCATTATAAATAAATGTAAAATATATAAATGCATGATATAAATATGTATCTATCCACCTATGTCTGTCCACATTTATAAATGCACACACACGCGCGTACTATAAACATAAAGCATAAACATAACAAAACACAATTACAATCACTTATTAAAAGTCATAATGCAATATAATGTAATATAATAACATTGAATAATGAAACCCTGCAATAATATAGATTTTTTAAATATATTTCAAAATAAAATTTGCAATATACTGTATATTTGTGCTATATGGGCTATAATATGGCACTACTAAATTTATTCTTCTATCTATAGTAATAATACTGTTTATTATTATTATTATTAGTAGCAGAAGAAGTAGTAGTAGTAGTATTAGTAGTAATAGTAGTAGTAGTATACAATTAGAAATTGAATAAAGTATAATAATAATAATAATAATTGGAGAATAATATGCTAAAGTATAAACTGCTTTTGTGTACAACTTGCTTATATTACTGAATAATATTTTTGTCATTGTGTCTCTTCAGTTAATATATTTTCCAGCATGATAAACATATTTCTCATTGTGTGTGATTTTGTTTTATCAGCCAGTTTTTGTACGTGAATCTGTCTTTCCAGTGAACATGTTAGGTTTGTGGCCTTGTTCCTGGTCTCAATCCATTATACATGTGGAAGGGCTCATTTTCGAAACATAAATAGAAATACAGGAGGGCTGCTCCTTCAAAAAACAAGCAAGGTGCTCAGAAGAGGCATTCAGCGTATTCCTCAGTGTTGAGCTAAAATAACAATGGGCTTTGGTTAGTGTAAGTGCTAAATGCAATGAGACACCGGAGCGTGATGCTGTGTATTTTTCATGATTCAGCTGGCAGCAGCTCTATGAAACCAGAGTCCTGCAGCGATGGTCCTGTGAAAACAGCAGAGAGTACAATACATTAAGACTGAGAGCTTTAGTCTGGTCCTATACTTTCAGCAGGTTACAGAACATCCGGGACGCGGGCTTTCTCTTTGAGGAGCTCATAACAATTAATAATTATTTTTGGATATAATTTTCGGATTTTATAATTCGATAGATAGATAGATAGATAGATAGATAAACCCCCTCTTTACTCTACCTGTGAATGGATACCTTATTCCAAATCCCTGACTTGAGCTTCACCATTAGCTTAAAAAAAAAAAAAACGGATAAATGGCAGTCATTCTGTCCTACAGTATATATATATATATATATATATATATATATATATAATGAATATATACATAATAAAGCAATAATTACAATTCAATACACACACACAGAAAAAAGAAAGACGTATTATTTTTACCTCGTCATGTTGTGACAGCAAATTAAATTGAAAGAAAATTGAAAAACATTTAGTTTGTTTAAAAAAAATCCTTCTCATTCCTCACTGTTTTTGAAGGACATTCTTGTTTGCCTTCACCTCACTTTTACTTCTACTTAAAAAAACAAAACAAAACGCTAATTGTTTTTTTGTTTTTTTCCCCAGCCCTCTTTACGTCTGACTGTTTTGCATAGGAGAAAACTTGATGAAGAAAGACAGAAAGAGAGTGAGAACAGACGAAGGAAAGAGAGCGAAACGAGCCAAAAGGCTGCAAGTCTCCGTTTTGTTTCCCTCTCCCAGGCATTTTAACGGCCGCCTCACCTTTTTGCCATTTCAGAGGCCAGACACTACTTCATCTGGGAAATTATTGCAGCTCAGATGATATTCCCGATCGCTGAAATACAGAGTGCTGCCTTTCTCTCTCTTCACAGTTTTATTTCATTATCACCAGTCTGAGTTATTGCATTTTCCTGTTTCTCATTTAGTGGGTAATTATGGAGGCAGACGGGTGGAGCTCTGGAGAAGGGTTCAGGGTGAGTATATGAGTACAGGGCACTCTGAAGGGTGTATGGTGGGCACTGCGAGTGACACAGATTAAAGAGGACTGCACAAACATACCCAGGCAAGCCATTATTCACCGTGTCTCCACTCGTTTTTCTCAGTCTAATGAGCTCTGCCTACACTAAATCTTCTCTTATAATAGGGGGCATTTTCTCTGACCCTTTTTCGAGCGACTGTCGTTGTGTTTTTTGTACATTTACTGTATGTCATTCGCATGGCGAAAGTTCACGGGTTGCAAATAATCTTCGATCTCATTCCCTTCGGTAAATGGTGCTTTCACAATGTGGTCAGAAGTTTACACTCGGTCTCGTCTCAGTGATGCAAGACCGCTTTCTGACCGAGATCTGGAGTCCTGCCTATCGTAATTGAGATATTAAATACATTATGCTTTTCCCCTGGAGGAAAGGTGCTTGTACAGCACTAAAAGATAATTATGGGAGTTTACAAAAGCAAGGCTGTGGTCATGTCTTTTTTTAATAAATGATAATGATATAAAAAAAAAGTGCAATTAATTTTAATCAAATGCATTTGATAGGATTAAAGAAAAAGGAAAAATAGCAGTCTTTGTAATGTGATCAATGTTTTTACTTTAAAATATGCCTTTTAATGTCTAATATGTGAAAAATGAAAAACAGAAAAAAATACTTTGTCCCGTTACATTCAGTTATGAACTAGGCTATATGAATAATGTATAATATGTAAATAAATAACATGTATAATAGTTTGTCATTTTACAGTTCTAAATGTTTAGCATTTGCTATATGTGCTGCGCTGGGTTAAACAAGACTTGTTGTAACACTTGCATATTATTGCTCTTTTTTGGATTTTGCTTGCTTCCATTGTCATCATGTTTGGATAAAAGCGTCTGCTAAATGACTAAATGTAGATAAATGATCAGGGAAGGCAGCGCTCTAACAGCAGGAGGACAAACGAGCCTCCTTTAATGACATCAGCAGCTGTCCACCAATGGCTATGCAAATCATCTCAGCGCCGCGTCCCACAGCTGCAAGCGTCCATCATGCCTCAGGCCGAGGGGTTGCGGCCCTCATATGGAAGACATAGGCTGTAAACCTTCGCATTTTTCATCTCCTCTCACGGTTACGGCCCTGATGTAGAGTTGATTTTCTGATGGGTCCCTCGTCGGTTGGCCTATAGTTTATATGCCATGTGTTGTTCTCTTGGATCCTCGTCAAACTCCCAGTCTCAAACGAGGATTGAAGACAAAGCTCTGAAGTGAACGATGGTACGCCTGAGCACATCTAAGGGGTGTTTTTAAGAGTTTAAGGGTCAGTGACATAACGCTGTTCAATCATTTATTAAAACATGTCAAAATGCAGCTCATATACAGTAGTCAACATTTGAAGAGGATCAAAACCTTTCAGCAAAGTTGTTCTAAAGCCCAAAGAATACTCAAAACTTTTTTTGATCTACTTCAAATGTTGGTTGCTGTGTACAGTGTTCAAGCTTTTATTATTTATAAAAAAAAATGCTTCTCTGCTTAATATTTCAAAACATGTCTGAAAAATATGTATTATTTTACAATCAGAATTCCAGAAATGTTGAGCTCTTTTCAAATTTGTTGTCTGCTTCAGGTCTCAAAAAGTTGGCACAGGAGCATCAAAGGGCTGAAAGCAATATGTTTTGAAAAGATTCAGCCGGGAAAACATCTAGCAACTAATTAAATTAAAGATAGGGAGAAGGGTTTCAATCTGAAAGAGTGCATAAAAAATATGTAGAATACTTACAAAACATTGTTCCTCAAAGTCAGATCGCAAAGGATTAAACAAATATTGGTATCTACAGGGCATAACATCATCAAAAGATTCAAAGAAACTGTGTAAATCTCTGTTTGTAAGGGACAAGAAAGAAGATCTTTGCTGGATGTTTGTAAACACAATCCTCCGAGAATGAACCAAAGAATGGGACCAAATTCTAACACCAAAACTAAAGAAAACTTGTGTCAACTCAAACTCAATGCACAAATTTCTCTGAAAAGAAAAGGAGATGCTACACCATGATAAACTTGCCCCTGTCCCAGCTATTTTGAGACCTGTAGCAGCCATCACATTTGAAATGAGCTCATTTTGTGCATAATTTCTTAGTTTAAACATTTGTTATGTTCTCTCTCTCTCTCTCTCTCTCTCTCTATATATATATATATAATTACAATTTATACAGACACCTTCAGCATTCCTCACATTATCACAGTTTATTCACTATAGTTTACAAAACAGTAATAAAATATGATAACAGCTCAGAGTTAAGCTATGTCCGAAAAAAATCCACTTGATCATAACTTTGATAGAAAAGTATGTATTTTATTCAGTCTGTGGTGTAAAAATTATGCATTAGCAACTTGCAAAACAACTTGCTCAGCTCAAACTACACCATGCAAAATTCCAGAATGAATAGATTTCTGTAGAATTATTATGTTTGACACACACATTTTTAACAGAGCAATGGTGAATGTAATTTTAATACCTTACATCATCAACCCTTAATCAAATGTGGTATTTTGCAAGTGAAGCTACCTCCTTAATGACCTCATTTGCACTACATATGACAATGTGGAAGACATTATCTTCTCATTTAGAATACCATTCTTAATGTAAATGAGAAAAAAATGCTCCATCGTCATCGCTCGGGACCGTGACCGATCTCCTCCAGGTCCTTAGCGGGTGATGTACAGGTAGGATGCAGTCGTCTGAAAGGCGGATTTGTAATTTCCTGCTAAACGAAGCCCTAATTTTGAGAGTCGCAGGCAGTCTCTCTCAACTTTCCCCTAGAAATGAAAGATGTATATTTTGCTTAGCGCAGACAAAGGCAATAACTCCATAGACCAAATCAAGAAATCGCGATCCAGGACTTTTTGTCGATGGATTGTGGTTCCTCAATAAACTATAAGAAACATCTGAGATGGCCTCATTTTAAAATAAGCATGAAGAAAGAGCTGCAGGCAACAGAGGCTCGGTATGAAGGATTTATAAAGTGTTTATATAAACGCCGAACTGACCAACACAGCATAAATGAGTGCGGACTCTCAAATTTCATAGCAAATTGCTTGTTTAAGGAGAAGCCGATAACAGCTAGGTTAGCTGCAATTAGGCTTTATTAATGACCCAAAAACCCTCTGTGGAGTATTTTTCCAAACATACCAGCGATCCTTTGCCAAAGGAGATGCAGGCTGGATGGTGACCATCTCCAGAAATGGACGGGGAAAAACACATATATTTACTTGCTTCCATAGTAACGTCTTTGAGAAGGTTGCAGTGTTTTATGAGACTCAATATAAAGTCAATTCTCCGTGAAGAGCACAACCCCTCCTTCTGGCCGGCGGTGAATGGCCCCTGTTACCTGTGATTTCTTGGCTCAATAACAAACAGTAGTTGTAATACTTCATCCGAGGAAGGAAGCAGAAGCTTTAGAAGCAATAAAATATTGACCTCTTCATCAGCCAAAACTAGCACAATACCAGCCTGCACGTCTGCATGCTAGCAAAACACATCAGTAGCTTTCATAATGGAGGACAAGACCAACCGCTGGGCTTTACAACGCAATCTGGCCTCTACGATCTATTAAGATTGATGCAGTAACATTTCTATCGTCAGAATGATCTGAACGGAATGATTGGTTGCAAATCTAGATTTAGCAATCTGCCTCAGGCTTTTCTCGTTGGGAAGTTTGTAACTTTCCAACATCCCACTACTATGTGCTCGTTCTGCCTTTATAGGGCCTGTCTCATGTATTCAGAAGTAATGGTCAACACGCTGGGTTATTTGCCCTCTGCTTTGACAAGAATCATTGTCTATGGTTAATGCATACTGTTTTTCATCTATTACATTCAGATGCAGAAGCAATCTTTATTACGTTGATGAGTGACAAAGGCTAATTAAACCCTGCGACCCTGTGGTAGTTATATTGTTTTTTTACCTCTGGTGATACACAATGTTCAACTCATTCACAACTTAAGCCCTATTCACAACAAGAACGATAACAATGAAGATAACGATAAAGATATCGCTTTTAAAATCAACGTTAAAGAATAGCAGAGTCCACACCACAACTACCACGCTAAAGGCACAGAGAAACGATATCATTGGAATCAATTTCAAAACTTTTCTTTTCAGATGATGAATGATACAAACACTGACAGCCAATCAGAATCCATCCTGTTCTCCCAAGCTTAAAGAGACGATATCATTTGCAGGTGAGGACGCTAATATCAATATCCTCATAGTTACCGTGCTTGGCGTAAATGGGCCGTTATCTGTGAATTACCGCCACCTAACACCTAACAGACAAATGTTGCTCCCCCTGGGAATGACAATGGCATTGCTATAGAAGAGGTTAAGTGAGATTAAAACTTCATATTGTCCTTCTTTGGCATTGTGTACCTGCATCCTAATAGCTTTTAATCATGCCTCCTCATGTGCTCAAACGTCTACAGATAACCAGACAGTGAGAAATCGCTTCTGTGTTGCCAATGAGATGTTTAAAACACTCCAGGGCAAGAGAGGACCTTTTTATTAGCCATCACTCATCAGTAGATGGGGCCAGGGAGCAAACAGGGGGTCAGGAGGGCAAAAAACGGGACGCAGCGATCCCCACAAGACTCTCAAGCCAGGTTTGAGTGAGTGAGAACACAGGGGGAGACATAACTCTCTCCTCTTTCGTTCTGTGAGGGTTGAGAGGGAGACAGACGGAGAGATGGATGGAGCTAAAACAAAAAGCTGGAAATGTCTGTAGAATGTCATCGGAACGATATGCGCGCTTCGGCCAAGACAAACTAAACATAAAACCCTCCAAACGGACAGTGGCGCTTTCCCTCGTAGACTTGCGGCCTGCTCGAGGCCAAAAGACCCACCGAAGACGTGAAATATCAAACAGGACCTTCTCCCTGTGGTGTTGTGAGCCAATTATGTAATCAGAGAAACTCCTCTGAAGTGCCTGCTGAGAATAAGCTATCCATCACTTCTGTATATGAGGCGGCGCAGATATATGTGACACTCCCAAAAAGTCAAATCACTCCAGATGACTAATGTAGTCTGTATAGTGTATTTGTATCTAGTTGTTCTGATATGAATGGCTAGAACCCATTTAATGTTTTTTGAATCCATACAGACTTGAATGAAAGTCGTATAACAGCTGTCAGATTAATACTGGCCCTACACTTGTTTCTTTTTATAGCTGCCAGATCTTTCTTATTTAGTCTTTTCTCTTTTACAGTGGTATAATTCACAGGTGGGCCTTGTTATAGCAGTCTCAACACCTCAGTTTTGTGTCTGACCCTGTCTGACATCTTAGCCAGTAAACACTTGAGGAACTCTTAATGTAGAGAGCAATCGTCTGAGCTCATCTTTGTAACTTAACACAAGTGGATATAGCACTGAGGTCCACTGAATACTGGATAATGGGTTCATAACCTGGACTGCTAGATTTCTTTAACTAATGATTACTATTAGTGAATGCTAACATGTTGCAGCTAATTGTGTGAAAATTAGCCTTTATTAATCAAAAATGTACCTGCAAATCATACTTTTGTGTAAAAAGGAATACAAGTTTTACTGCCTCTAGTGTTCATTTCAACTGGAATCTGCAGCAATTTGTATTTAAAGGTACATTTTTTTTTTAGTTTTGCAGAAATGTATGAAGAAGCCCTTATTTCCAGTGAATATACTGTAAAAAAATAAATAAATAAAACAATCTATAAAAATATAAATTTTTTCATATTTAAATTTATAATGTTGTGAAGCCTGAATTTACTTTCAGCATAAAAAAAATATATATATATATATATATATACACATTATTCACGTAAATCTCCAGTTCAGTTTTCTGTAGGATATTTCATAATGATTGGTAGCAACTGTAACTGAAGGGCGGAGCTTAGTGAAGGGTCAAATTAATTTACGAATGAACACACTCCACTCTGCTCCATTAACTCAACAGACATCAGAGCATCGTACCTAGCATCAAGAAAAGAGGGCTTGCGTGGTCAAGAAAGACAGATGTATGCTTCTATGCTGAAAAGCATAAATCTGATTTAATCTAGCATTTACACAACTATTCTCTGTGTTCTGCCAAGCTGTTTTTGTCATTCTGTGCTTCCAAGAGATGTCACACCTGGAAACCGTGCCAAATCAGCCCCCCGCACCAAATCAAGGCCCCTTGATGGGCCTTGATTTAAAAGCAACTGGTCCTGAATCTGGGCAGTTCTGCAGTGTCCCACACCCACAACTTCCTTACCCCTCCTTTCCTAAATTCACTGTAGCCTTTCACTTCATCCAAAGCATTACTCACGATGATAAATCGCCCCAACGTGAATGACTTATGTGAAGCTGAGAGGAGGGGGGCACTGAGACACTGTGAAAGTGATAGTCCTGTGGATAAACATAGTCCATAACACCACCTCGAGGAGCAGCAAAGGGGATCGTATTTGCAACCGACTGCAAAAGGACAGTAAATATATGACATGATAGATAGTATTTATCCTTCGTCTCTTGCCCGAGTTTCTTCAGGCTGTAAACGGCAGCTTCTCTCCGGGGATCGGAGCTTATAAACATTCTTTTTTAGCCACAGGTGGTAATGAGCCACTAGAGGGAACTTATATGAGGTTTAGGATGTGGGATAGAGGGAATTATGTTATTGTAGCACATCCTAAAACCTCACGGTCTTCCAAAGTTGTCTCCAATGTAAAATTTCATGCCTGTCGAATGGCGCCCTTATTTCGTCTGAATCTTACGAGGGAAGGACTCCTGAGATACCTGCTTCGATGCTTTACTGTGCACGCACCCCTTGGCCACCTCTATAAACTAGATTGTAAAATTAGTAAGGCATAACGCTGGCTACCTCAGTGGGTGTGAAGAAATTTGGCGTTTTCTCTTTTGTTATGCCATCCTCCTCTGAGCTTTGGGTTCACTGAAGCATATAAGTTCCCCTGTTCATTACTTAAATGGACAGTTCACCTCAAAAATTTATATTCTGCTATCATTTTCTGACCATTGATATTGTAAAGTCAGTCACTTTACAGTTCTTAAAATAACGATTTTGTGCAATACAAAGATTCAAATAATATTAAAGGTTCTTCATGGAACGTTCAAGTCAAGTCAAGTCCCTTTTATTTCTAAAGCCCTTTTAATAATGCAGATTGTAGCAAAGCACTGAACATTATCAAGTAGGAGAACAGACTGATGGTATTGTATAATGACCAGATTAAACTATTTATTTATCAAATGCAGAGGCGGTCTCTGTAGTCAAGACGATGATAATGACTAGAAATCAGGTGTCCCCAAAGCCACTAAATAACTTTTATTTGTAAGAGTGCTCCTTAGAAGAAAGGTAGTTTAGAACAACATGTGGGTGAATATATCTAACAGAATGTTCATTTTTTTTGGGGGGGGGGTGACCTATGCTTTGAAGTTCACTTGAAGACATGAAGTACCATTTTATGATGGATATTAGATACAAAACCCTAAAAACGGATATGACAAATATGCTTTAGCTCCTCTGTTTAGCTTGAAAGAGATGACTCTTTAGGGTGGAATAAACATGTTTTGGAAGCTCTTCAGATGAGATGCTGGAGCCAAGAACTTTGACAAGTAAACATACAGATGCTTGGAAGTTGTAGTCTTTCCTCTTGACCCGTCTAACTATGGTTGACATAATGATTGAAGAAGAAGCATGAAACACATGAGGTACAGAGAATTTGCACTCTTCCCAAGAACTCTTGCCCCAAATTTCAACCATTTTTTGGATAATGGTTCCTCAGAGACATTGCATTTGTTACAGAGGAAATATCATATCATATCATATCATAGGCATACATATAAAGGCAACGTATATTTGACACTTGAGCACAAAAGTTCATCAAAGCAGCACAGGTTTATCTGTAGCAATAGAAAGCAATACATTGTATGGGTCAAAATGATTCATCTTTCTTTAATGCCAAAAAAATTAGGACATTAAGATCATGTTTCAAGAAGGTATTTTACAGAACTTTGATTGATTAGTGATATGCATTGCTAAGAACTTCTGCAGCCTCAGATTCCAGATTTTCAGATGTATATATAGTTGTATTTCAGCCAAATATCGTCCTATCCTAACAAAACAGACATCAATGGCAAGCCTATTTATTAATCTTTCAGATAAATCTCCATTTTTTTAAAAAAAAAACCCTTACCCTTATGACTGGTTGGTTTTGTGGTCCAGAGTCACATATTAAACTTATATACTGAAGCCAGAAGTCAATAATGTACTTATTGGCTTGACAGAACCAGTAATTGTGTAAAAAATGTGAAAAAAAGTAATGTAAAA
>JAUMHI010000053.1:1717532-1730365 GCA_032359435.1 Enteromius unitaeniatus | reverse complement strand
AATGTAAAATGTAAAAAAATTCAGTTTCTTTCTGGAATTAGGTGGCATTCATTATGAAGTATTATTCATGCCTTGCTGAATTTCCCAATACTTTGTGTTATGTAAGAGTATGCAAGTGATTTTTAAGAGACATATCTTAGTGCACCGTCACAGAACCAATGTTGTTTCAAGCGCACTTACAATCTTCATGTAACTGGTTAGATTGCATAACGTAACCACAGACAATCTGCTGCTGGAGAGATGTTTCTTATCATGTCTAGTCTCGACACAGACTCGAGATTTTTATCCATGTCCACCCATCATCATTCTTGCAGCCATCCAAACTATCTACAACCCTGAGATACAACAGCAGAACCCAAAGCATGGCCTGTTGGAGCCAGCTGGTTTCAGACAAAAGCTTTCACCACCTGGTCTGATCCTGCGCTGCGCTTTTACTTTCAGATCCGATGGCTTCTCCGCTTGGTGAAATTCCCAAGAGGCTGGCAGAACGAGCGAGATTCCTCCACCGACATCTGCTACAGTTATACTTGGCAATCGGCTCTGGCTAGACATTCCATTATTGTTATTTCTTTGTTCAGCTCTTCAGAGAGAAAATAAAGATATTACAGACACCGTCTACGCGAGTGAGCCGACTCGATTCCTGTCAGATTCTATTCCCGTATTTCTGGTGAAATCCACACAATCGACTGTTTACGAGAGACGACTATCTCGTTCACATGTCGGGACCAAATGTAAGATTGTAGCTTGTGGGGTTTCAAAAACATCCCCTAGCTTGCTTTTGACCAGCGTAGAAGAACAAGTCTTGGAATCTAACTCGCTAAACATCTTAAAATGTGCTGTTGAAAAGAAGTCTCAGCCTCCTCCTGCTGTTGGTAAAACAAATGTCCCTCCCATACAGTGTTATTCTTATCCAAGCCAAATTGTTAAAATAATTGACTCGCAATCATTTTTCAGTTTGTCATGGCGAAGGCGAGACTTTGATTTAACGCCTCACTTAAATGACACTGTTGACTTGTTTTTATCCAAGAGCTGCTGGGTTATCCCCTCCTCGCCTGCCAATTTGCAGTCTTCAGTTCACCACGATGATGTCTGAGAGCTTCGCAGTGGTCCACCATTAACTTAAAAACACACAATTATGACCGTGCGAGAACTTAAAAGGAAATAATGAATAAATTTGTTGCTGGATTGAGATGTTTTTTTACACTCTAAGTTTTTGTTCCTTTCTTTCATGATTTGTTTCATCCTTTCCCAGCATAACACCCAAGACGTACCCAATTGTCCAGACCAAACTCTCACACTTGAGTTGAACTAATGCAAGTAGAACAGAGCAAACATACTGCAGGCTTTCATCAGTTCAACTCAAACCCAACAAGTAGCCTCTCAGAAAACAAACTCATGCCTCTGAAATGTCTTTTACCCAAAAAAGGACAGTATTATCGAGAATGAGACACCTCACCGTAGAAGACAACATAAATACATTACATGTCTAGATTTTCATTTCTTTGCCACAAATAACTAGCTGCTCACAGAAGAGCTTAGATTTAAACCTGTAAAAAAGTGCTGTGACCTGTGATTTTCCAGTTGAACTCCATTTGAAACTTAATATAACATTCATGACACAACATAAAAGTATTGTACAAGTAATTTATATTCTGCCATCATTTGGCCCTTGAAAAATCTAACTTCACCCATCGTCTGTGAGCACTGGATAGATATGTCTGTCTCCAGGGTTTCTGGTGGGGTTCAGAATTTCTTCTACGCCATAATTCATTCCTAAACTCCATTTAAGAGTGTCACCACTTAAACTATGATGGTATCAAAAATGTAATGTATCTCTATTTACTGTGTAATGCTGCTAAATAAAAAGACATTGAATTAAAAAATAAAATAAAATCTATATATATATATATAAGGTCCGTTGTCTTTGGGCTTCAGATGACCCTTATCATTCATCACATGATTCTGTCATTGACATTACTAAATGGGCCCAGGAATACTTCCAGAAACCACTGCCGTTAAAGAGAATCCTCTGTGCGATCTGTAGATAACAAATGCAAAAAAATATGCCATATGTTAACATGGTCCAGAAGCTTGTAGTGTCCTGTGGGTCAAGGCTAATTTCAAATGGACTTTTTTAAAGTGGACAAGTGTTCTATGTTCAGAAGAGTCCAAATTTGACATTCTTGTTGGAAATCCTCCGAGCTAAAGAGGAGGAGATCTTCAGCATGTTATCAGCATTCAGTTCAAAAGCAGCATCTCTGATGGTATGGAGGTGTAGAAGTGTATACGGTATGAGCAGCTTCATGTTCTGGAAGGCACTATGAATGCTGAAAGGAAAATAAAATATTGTCTTGTGTGATTTTAAATTCTTTTCGTTTTTACTGGGTTGTGAGACCTGCTAAAATAGGCTCATACTACAGATAGTACATTCACACAGTTATATGTCTTATGTCTCTTATATCTCTTGTTTAAAGAATTTTGAAATATTTAAATTTTTTTTGAAGATCCTCCAGTCACCACTTCTTTTTATGGAGCCCTTTAGTTATTTAAAATCCAGACAGACGTGACTGTAAATGCTGCTTGCCTTTTACAGGGAAAGTAAATGAGCGCAGATCATATAAATTAGCATCTGCATTTCCATTATGAGTACATGGACTTTTCTTACACATTTGGCTCTCATCTCACTGCTTGACCTATGGCACAGGCCAAGGACAATAAGCATCGCGCTAACGCTAATTATCGCACACTGCTAGAAGTGACGTCACTCTCAGGCTTTAATAGAGACACAAGTGTGGGTTATATATTCAGACAGAGTCACACGGATGTGACATGACGGACTTCAGAGGTCAGAAGTCTGGAAATTTAACAGTCTGTAAAAGTCTCGAAAATGATGGGTTTGCCATGTCAGTGGTTATTACCTCGTGAGATTCTCCCAGCTCTGGCTGATGTCTCACTCAGATCGCTTGAGAGTTGTAAAAATTGGACAATGTAAATCTTTAATTTTGAGATAAACCTAATTTTTTTATTACATTTTATCAGCGGCGAACAAATAAAAACCCAGATGTATCAACATTATTTTCCTTCAAGCGCAAAGCTAAATGCAAATTATCAAACCTTATAATTGACATACATACACACAAAAATACCTAAATAGATTTAAGTAAAGTATTGAGGTCTCTAGGAATGTATACAGTCAATACTTTTTTTCCCTTTCACTACAAGTCATTACAAGGTTGTTGTTTTTTTTATCTTTTTCATGTCAGAGGGAATGAGAAACAACTATTTTAGTCTTGTCTTCTGGTCAGTATCACATTAACCTTTAGAGGGCACTCTAGCTCTGTAGGAGAGACCGGTTTGGGCTCCTATGCACAGGCTGCGATGTGTCTATTGAGGGGAAGTGTGTCTTAGCACGTCCAGAGCAGGAAAGGGTAAATTAGAAAGTGTAATTAAACCATATTGACACCATATGTGCTCCGCCTCTCTCAGCATTTGAGCTGTGTGGAGGTGTTTAACCTGTAATTACAGACAGACCGCCTCCAGACTGATTTATATAACCACACACACACACACACACACACACACACAAGTGTTGTAAGTGTCAGGCAGTGTGTAGATGCACCTTAAGCAGGTGTCTGTTTGGTCTGGATTTTGTGAAGATTAGGCATATAGAAACCTTTCAAATGATTAAATATTAAAGGTTCAATACAAGTTAAGCTTATCTGACAGCATTTGTTGAATAATGCTGATTTTGCTCAGAAACCAAGGTTAGAGTGAGGCATATTTTAAAAACATCATCATTATTATTATTTTAAAATATTTAAAAGCGATTTTACATAGATTTGTTCCTATACTAAAGCCATGTAAAATGGCTTAAAATTAAACAAAATAATAAATGAAATAATGTAATATAAAATTAAATTAAATTTACATTGATGCCATGACCAATACTCTTCAAATGGTTAAAAAATAAAGTTTATAAAATATAATATTTTGCAAGCCATTGCAAACTCTCAAAAAAATGGCCCTGTTTACTTCTACTTCAAATGCCTTTGAAACAAGCCAAAAAACAGAAATATTTGATATTTTCCTGCTTTCCCTTTCAGTGTAATTGCTGACTCCGCACATGAATTGGCTGCACACACCTGTTTCATATGCGTATACGACACATAACACTGCATATCTGTCATGTGCCTTCTTTTTTCAAATATTTATCAGTTCCTCTCTTGTAGTATTAACAATTCACAGATGTTGTGTATCACTCCTACGCTGGAACACTATCTTTTTTCACATTCATTCTCATCGCGAGACAGGTCCACTTTAAACTTTTCATTTAGGCCGAAGTCGAGTAAACAGCTCTCGTTTTTATTGTTAAAAAAGTATAATTATTTAATATATTAGGCGCAAACGTCACATGAAGAAACCTTGTTTGTGCAATGCAGCACAGCTACACGCTTTTACACCAGCATCAGGTCTCAATTAGCAACTTTTCTCCCGTTAGCGGCTTTTACGCGCCCGGTTTTCTAATACTGACAGAGTTCGGGGGTTATCAAAACAGCGTGACACTGTATTATGATGTCATCACACGCCCTGTGGGACAATGACATTAACAAATGGCTTGTTAGCGCCTGATACGGGACTTAAAATAAACACCACAGTCATCCAATACAGCTCAAATCTGCAGGCAAACATGATTAAACTGTTTTGAGGGTAGCCAAACTTTGGCCCACACAGTAACTTGGCAGTTCCGCGAGGGATTTTAAAGGCTAACGGTGTAGGCAGATCAGTATAAGGAACATTGCTGCCTGTCTAAATATTAAAAGCAGTCGGCTTGAGTCGCAGACAGATATACAGAGAGATTATTTGACCCCTGGACTTGTTTATGAAAGTCAGACAAAATAAGCGGAGGAGTGCAATCTCTCCGGCTCGCGAGGGACCGGTTGTGTGGGTGGATCGCTTCGCTGGAGGAGCCCCAGATGGCTCCAGCTCACCGTATCCCATAATCCTTTACCAGGCCCATGAGGAAGTGTGGAGAGATGCAAAGAACAGAGATGTGTAAAACAGTGAGTTAACAAGTACGCAATCTGTTGAGATCTGGCACGGTGCAAACATGCACACATACTGTACAAGTCATGCAGCAAAGCCAAACACAGCATCAGAATTGATTCTGATTGAAAGCAATACTTAACTTGCTGTTACTATTAGACCTCTATTTTTTCATCACAAGTCAAAAGGGTAAGTAGCTACAGTATCACAAAACACTAGCTGATTGATTACAGTACATTAAGACACTGTGTATTACAGGTTTTCCGAAATGCTATGTTTAAATATGTGGTCCCGCTTTTCATTAAGTGTCCTTAATACCTGTGTAGTAACTAGATGTGTATGCAGTATGGAACCACAGTGTAAGTACATATTGCTACATATAGTATCTACAGCTGTAATATTTCTGTAACTACACACATGTAACACCCCTCAGAATGGTGTGTGTAAGTACAAATGTGTAACAGGACATTGGTAACAACACTTTTTTCACTATATACTGTACTTATAAACAAAAAGTTCATATTGCGTGTATATTATATAGCATAGTATAGTATAGTATATTATGACTATAACAGTACTGCCTGATTGTAATCTATTTCGTCAACTAAAATAGTTTAAAACAAACTCGCATCTCCGTCAACACAGCTTCTTTCATTTATGAACGAATCTGCATTTTTAAACGAATCTATTGAATCAATCCAATCACTCATTCATAGAGATAGTCACTGCCTGAGTCACAATGTGCATAATATCCATCCTAAACTGTATGTGATATTTAGAGCAGGATGGGTGGGTACGCAGGGACTTGCTTTGTTCCTGAATGAAGCAGCTGTTTGAGCGAATCAATTGAACGATTCAGAGATAAAATCAGTAACTTAATGCCACCTAACGGCAGATTTAATTTAATTTTTAAAGTATAATTTCAGTTAATTATGTATCATTTAATATTTCTATATTCAAAATGTTATATGTAAAACATGAATCTCAACATAAATGTATGAAGTTAATTGTACCCATGCCACCTCTGAGCCTCATTATCTGTCTGTATATACTTACAAGCCGCTTTTGTTTTCTTCTGTGTGTGAATTTTGTGAATACTGATTTTATTTATTCTTCTTCTATTTATTTTCTTATTCCATTGTTTTGATGACACATTTTGAATTTGATATAAAAGATAACATACCTAAAATTAATTTAGAAAAAAATTATCCTGTAAATTATTTTAAGGAGCCCATATTATTATTTTGTAATGGGAAGGATAAATTTTGTTATTGATCAGGATGTGCTCCTGAATTTTTTATTTATTTTTACTGTGCTCCTAAGAAATATATATATTTTTTTAATTAGCCGCACAAGTTGTCCTAAAAATAAAAGTAAGTGTAGAGCCCTGTTTGGTAGTGTGTTAGTGCTGGTGCTTATTGGTGTTGCCTTGGAACGGGCGAATATAATACAAAACCATACATATATCTAATAGTGCTGATAAAGTGGATATTTATGGCTCAGTGCATAAGAAAAAAAAAATCATTTTGGGAAAATGGTGTTTAAAGATATGAATTTGAATTACAATATGCACATACATAATATAAGAAATCAATATGTATTTTCGAAGCAAAATCTCATGACCAATTTGTAATTTGTATTTGTATTTTACAAGGTGATTAATTTAGCAAATTGCAAATTCGTATGACCTCACTTGTGCAATTTTGTACGATTTGTCTAAACCCCAAATTATGGGTAGGTTTATGGGCGAGGTTAAATGTAGGAAATGTATACAAATTTATGCAAAGCGTGCAACTCGTAAAATATGTTATATGTAGCAAAAACTGTACAAATTCATTCAAATTAGCCACCTTGTAAAACGAAGTACAAACGTATGAAGTGCCGTGATATCAGGCTGGTTTTTCAGATGTCATTTTATTTTAATTCAAGGCCTTTGACACTCTTTGAAAAGTGGAAAGGTGCAGGCACCTCATTGAGAAGCTGTTTTTAGTTACTAGCTCTCAGTTTAAGCACTCGTAAGCAGTCACCTTGACAAGGGCATAACCCAGCTGGAGTGTAATGACTGTTGTCCTGTCAGCATGTAATCTCCCTCACGCTCCTCCCCGGACTCCTCCAGGTGTCACTGGCTGTGGTCGAGTCCTCCAGGCCTCAGCTGCGGTTCAAAGCTCTGACTGATAGGGTCGGCGGTGCTGACCTGTGCAGCTGGAGAGCCGCTGAAGGCTGGATTTGTGATATCAGCGCTAAATCCTTTCAATTAGCGCCGGGCCTGTCATCAGCCAGCCTCTGATCCTCCACAGCGTACAGGTGGAGCTTCAGCCCAGGTGTTCACGGACGGATTTACAGGAATATTCTGGGTTCAGCACAAGTTTAATAGAGAGCATTTCTGGCATGACATGACAAGCACAAAAAAAAGAAAAAAAAAAAACATCTCAAAGGGGTCATATGATGCTATTTTAAAGATCATTGTTTTGTGTTTTTGCTGTAACAGTGTATATTGACATGCTTTGATGTTCAAAAAAACATAATTTTTTTAATACTGTACATTACTGCAGCCCCTTCATGCCCCGCCTCTCTCAGACATGTAGTTTTCTGCAAAGCCCCTCCTTCTAACAAACTCAGTCTGCTCTGATTGGCCAGATGACACAGTTCATTGTGATTGGCAGAACACCCCAAGCATGTGTCACAAATGTAACGCCCCTTACCATAATCATAGCTTTCTGAACATTTGGGTTGTTCTGTTCTGAGTAATCCTAGTGATTCCTAACTGCATCTGCTTTCAGAAGTCAAATAAAGTGCTTTTTACTGAAACCACATCACCTTTCTTTGTGTGAATATCTGGACAGCATTACGTAGAGACATCATCTTGATGTAGAGATGTCTTTAATGAGGTGTTTTAGTCCCGTCTGTATCAGCCTTCTCTCTTAGGCAGAATACATCCTTTTGTGGGAAACCTATCTTATACACGCCTACAGACCACACTAAAGAACAGGACAAATCGAAATCGCCTTCCTTTTCACATTTCTGGGGTTCATTTCTGCCATATGGACATCAACTTAGCCACCACTGATAAGCTATTACTAAATATAATGGAAAAAGTTACATGAAGAAAGAAAGGAATCCAAAATAAAGTTTGACACAAAAGAAAAAGAAAAGAAAAAGAAAATAAATCCACAATAATGGTTCTATGACTTTCCCAATAATATATATATATATATCTCCTAGGGCTCTGAGTCCGCAGTTTCCGGCTCGCTCCTGGACAGCAAGCCAAACATGCTATTCTATTCTGTTTTTATTAACAATGTATTGTTGACTATTACTACAAATATACCACAGTGACTTGTTTTGTGCACAAATATACTACTTCTTTTCAGTTCTTCTTGATGTATTTACTACACCACTGTTGTTAAGTGTGGAATCATCACTTGTTAAAGGGTTAGTTCAGCCAAAAAGGTTTTTTTAATTACTCACCCTCATGTCGTTTCATACCTGTAAGACCTTTGTTCACCTTCGAAACACAAATGAAGACATTTATGATGACAGCAAGACATCAGAAATGATTCCAGATCCAGAAACATAGTAAAAACATCTGTAAAACAGTCCATGTGACATCAGTGGATCAACTTATTTTTGCTATAAAAATAACATTGTTTAACTGTACCATTTTTCTCAATCTGAGCTATGTCTTCCACCATTTTAGAGAGTATCATCGATTGATTATGTGCTGTTGTTTATTATGTAAACTTGAGATAACTGGATCAGTTGTAGACGATTCTTCTGGCTGAAGTCTTATCCTCAGATCTTGTCCTAGGTTCAGACCTCTCTCCGTGATTTATTTTTCTTGGACTGCTAAAGCACTCATCATCTTTTTTTCAGGCCTGAGGGTTATGGGGATTCAATACGCTTCGACTAACCCATTAAAAGCCAAAGAAAAATCCCTCTTTACCTGCCGCTCTGACAGTTGAAGGAACGCTCCTCGTCCGCTAACGTGTCTGGCTCGGTTCCACAGAAGCTACAGCATGGCCAAGATCTTCAGGGCCCCTGCAAGGGGCCACCGAGACAAAAGACAGCCAATTAGTATCTCTTTGGCAGAGAGCAAGAGGCAGCTGTGGTGCACGAACACCCCAAAACACCACGATAAAGACTTATATCGTCTCACGCTGCGCTGGCTTACTGGTATATATGGAGGCTGACATTGTAGGAAGATACATGCAGGCAATTTGTTTTGCTATTCTCCAGCGTTGCAGCTTGGAGCGTACATGAGAGCACGGAGGAGAATAGAGGCATTCGGAGGAGGATATATGAGGAGCCATGTATTACAGCCGTTTAATTCTGCATGGAAAATGTCAAGCACTCTGTGAGAATGGTATAGAATCAAACCAGCAGAGAGCTGGTGTTTGTCTAAAACAGTATATCAGTCTGTGAGATTTCTTTTGTTTGCTGGATATTGCCAAAGGCACAGAACGAATAGATGTGTGCTTCTTGAAAGTGGTCTGCAGTTTGTTTTATTCCACATGTATCTTCATGCCACATCCTCCTGCCAGAGGAACAATGTTTTTGATGGCAACGAGAGAAACAGAGAGTAATGGGAAGCAGGAAGTAAGACGTTTTGGCTCAAACTGACAAATACCACAGACATGAAGGTTATTTTGTAAATTACTAATTTTTTTTTTCTTTATTTTAATAAGCATATATATATATATATATATATATGTGATATAACACAAAAAAATATTGTACAACGTTTTTTTTTTTAAGAAAGTAAAACTTTTGTCTCCAAATAACAACTTTGACTGAATTTAACTTAAATAAAACAAAAGTATATACATTTAAAACAAATAAACAAACAAAGACTTCATCTCATTTAAGTTTTCAAATACAACATTCACATAATGTTTTGAGAAAAGCGAAAATGAAATGTTCCCTCAACAAAAAAGAAGAAAAAAAAAAGGTATTGAATATTAAAAACACTTTTCAAAATAATGTTTTTCTAACTTCATGGGAACTTTAGCAAAACACTCATATTTTTGTTACCTGGGATTGTTATGCAATGATGATTTGGCCTGCTCAAACACAACACAGCTTATTGACAAATGAGAATTACCGCACTTACAATACTTCAACCCAGATTATTATTTCTTTATGCTAGTATTTGATATCTGTGCAATGCTTGGATAAAAAAAAGACTTACAATGCATTCATAGCATGTATTTTATCAGTCCATGCATTCTTTGGCAATCAAATTTGATGTTGGAATCATGAACACATTACAGTACGCCTTCGACTCTGTACCGTATAGCTTCTGTATGTGTTATGTGCTGCGATCATTACCTCGGGAGCAGCTAAAGTCAAATTCTCGTAACCGACCTGGCAAATAAATATGCAATTCTGATTCAATGAACTTTCCAGTGGGTGTTGTGACTCATCAATACCAAGAGAAGAGGCTTTTGAGCTGGTTTGGCAGCAGTGTAATTTATGAACATTAAATTAATAGTGAAGCCTAGTCTAGACAAAATGTTACATTATTCCTTTTTCCACAATTCCCGTTCAGAACTGCATTTGGTTTCATCTTATCTGCAAGTACACCTGTCTTAACGGATTGCACTTTTTCTCTGTATTTGTATTCCAGTGGTTAAACCGTGTGACGCATGAACAAAGAAAAAAAAAAAATAGAGAGAGAGAGCTTGCATTTCTAATGGAAGATGATGCAACAACATAACCTCTTTCTCGTTCTTGTTATTGCAAAGAAAGTATTGCAATGGCACATTAATGGTAAATTTACCCAAAATTGTTTGTGCAAATGGGGATTTTGCATAAAAAGCCAGCTCCCTATTTGATTCTTATCTCACAGATGTTCATTTGACTCCAGTTCAACACTAAAGCTGCTCTGTGGCACGATCACACTCGGTCTCAGAGCAGTGACTCAGACTCTACAGACGTTTACAGCGTTACAGACATTTAGATTTTATATTTTTTAAATATTTTAAAATGCCATTTATTCCTCTGATTTCAAGCTGCATTTTTAGTCTCTTTACTTCAGTCTAATGATCATTCAGAAATTATTCTAATATTCTTATTTGTTGCTAAAAAGATATTATTATTATTATTATTATTATTATAAAGTTAAAAACAACTGAGAATAGAAATTTCATAAGAACCACATTTATCTGAAATATATATTTTTAGTAACATTATAATAATTTAGTAACATTATAACATTATTTTTAGTCTTTCATCACTTTTATTCAGTTTAAAGCATTCTTGGTAAATAAAATAAACAAAATAAAATAAAATAAAATAAAATTATACAGAAATAAATTATAGTTTACAATATATTCAGATGAAAAGCACATTTTCTAAAAATAAAAAAAAAATTAAAATCAGAAAACTTTACTTTCTGTTCAAAAACTTGTTACTGTAACTCCTATTAAAATCTCTGCAGGTTATGGAAACAGTTGCACGTAAAAAAAAGCAACGTTCGCCCAGCTTGGTCAGAGTGAGACAACACGAGCAATGCTGACAATGCCATCTCTGCCTTCATCTGCCAGGAGCCTGTCTAAACAAAACCCATGCCAACTTCATCTGGAAACCAAAGATTTCAATAAATCTTAAAAAACAATAATGTCTGCATCCTTCTGGATGGGAAGCTCGGCAGTTTGGTGGCCAAACGATGCATCAATAGTATGCAAACACGCAATGCACATTCACATGTATTAACCTAAAACTGAGGATCTGAGTTATCCTTAACAAACAGATTGATGGATTGTGGAGAATGTTTCCAGGAAGATGGGCCTGGTGCTTTTTGGGCCCAAATACGCCAACATTAACATTAACTAAAGCGTCTGAGCGAGAAGAAGACGTGTCTGCCAGCAGTCCTGTAGTCGAGGAGGGAGAGAAGAACAGAAAGAAGGAAACGCTGCACTGAAATGCTAGATTGAATGTTACTGTCTGCCATTTGTTCTGCACTACAAATTGTCCAATATACTGGAATGCACATAATAAATCACTGACGTATCATGTTTCACAGCAGCTTTACATCCCTTTACAAAGCCAAGCAACACAGGTCTTCTCCTCCAGAGGCTGTTTAAGGTCATGAAAACTTCTGCCATACAGTGCTAATTAATTGTGAACTAGTTTATTTCAGCGATCTTGGTGAATGAGGTAAATTCAGCTCGAACACACACTGTGTTTATTGTGGTGTGCTGGAAATCATTGTTAATGCTTTAAGAGGCTTGTATTCATGTGTGCATGCTATAAGAATATCCGGTTTTACCGACATCTGCAAAAATTAGCTCACGAACGCATTCAGAATGTTTGCTTCCATTTGTTGTTTAAATACTGAGTGTCTGAGCTAATGACTCTTATTGACCTGGTCCTTGTAGTGAATCAGATCACACAATGCTGATTCTTGAGCAAATGACTCTTGTGAGGTTGTTCTTTTTAGTGATTCAAAGAATATACTGTGACATTCTGATTGATATGAACTGGCTCTTTGAGTGAATCAAAAACATACAGTGCAAGTCCAATTCCTCAAGTAATAACTTTTATGAACATTTTCTCAAAAACATAGTAAACTTGAGATCATTAGTGGCAATAGATCTACTTCGGCTTAAAGGGGTCCTCCGGTGCTACATGCACTTTTACAAGCTCTTTGAACAGAAATGTGTGTTGTACAATGATAAAGCTTCACAAGTATTTTTATTAAATGAAAAAAAAAAGTTGCTCCTTCTGAAATCAAACCATTCTCAAATGTGGCCACTCCCACAATAGTTGATTGACAGCAGCGTGTCACA
>JAUMHI010000053.1:1705608-1717432 GCA_032359435.1 Enteromius unitaeniatus | reverse complement strand
AGCAATATATTCACTGTATTATTACCACAGCAAACTAATTCAATCACTTTACTATAGCATGGTTTAACAAACCTGTAGTATTTACTGTAAATTACTAGAATTTTTTTCAAGATTGTTAAGAATCGGACTCAGAACTGGAAGTGTTAAATTCCCGTCACAGATGTTACGTTGTTCACCACGACAGCGTACAATATATGCAAGATAAACCAAAAGAATTTGTAGCAATACACCTGACAGTGTTGCAGTTCATCACCCTCACAAAACAGTCTGCTTTAATCCCCAGACCACAAACGTCTTGCCAAAACCTTGATCTGACTTATTTTCCGTTTTACATAGACGGGGCCAACGTGTGCTGTGTTTCTGAACTTGAGCTGCAATTGCTCCCACTTTACCAATAACGTTAAGTTCATGACGGATTTTAAGTTTAATATTCAGCCGCTCCAGAGGTTTATCCATGGGTTTAGAAACAGCATATACCCACGTTCAGTGATAGGGCCTCTGATGGACACCTTCTGAACAGTGAAATATTTATTAATTATGACTAGTCATTAAATATGACCACCCATCAGAAACAAATGTTATTTAAAAGCGTAGGTCATTCTAAAATTTTAATTCATCAGTCATCGTTCTCAGTCACTCTTGCACCTTTATGAGTTTCTTTCTTCAACACAACATAAAATATTTAGAAGAATTCAGGTAACCAAGCAGCTGATGGTAAAATTTAATTAAATTTAATTATATAATTTTTTTTATTATTATTTATAATATATCATTGATCATTTTTATTTTATTTTATTTTTAATTAAATCAAAGATTCTCATTTTTGGGTGAACTAGTCATTAAAATGCAGCAACAAAAAATCCCTTGATAATTATTTTTGATAGCTAAGTTGCTTGATATTATTTACTCATATGACTGGATTTCTTTAATATGAATCAAAAACATAAAGAGTGTTGACCAGTGAAGTCTGATTCTCAATCGAATGACTCTCATGAGCCGGTTCTTTTTGGGGAATCAAACGCAAACACAGCATCCAGTGAAGTCTGATTCAAAAGTGAACGATTCTTATGACAGTTATTAATAATCACAATAATAATACTAACAAATCAAGTCGGATTTCTGAAAGAATGACTCACATGAGTCGTTTTTTAACTAATCGAAAATAGTAGCTTAATCAGTTAAGTCTGGTTTTCAATCAAATGACTCTCATGAGTCGGTTCTTTAAGTAAATCAAATGCAAACACAGCGATCAGTAAAGTCTGGTTCAAAAGCTAATTATTAATTTATTTTTTATTATTATTATTACTGTATCAAAAACACACACTGTGACCAGTCTGATTTCTGAATGAATGACTCTCACAAGTCAGTTCTTTCAGTGAATCAAAAGCATTCAGCGTGATCAGTGAAGTCTGATTTCCGAGTTGATTCTTTTAGTGAATGAAAATTCACTGAATTGTTCTCTCAGAAATGGTCCTGGGATGAAGGCAGTAGTGTGCTTACTGTGTTCTGGAACAGAGCCATTGCCATGAAAGCAATATTTTACAAATTTCATTCACCTATCAATGTTAGCATGTTTTAATGAGGCAAACGTTTCTGAAAAGGCAGTATTTCATTAGCCGCCCTAACAATATAGCCGCGTTTTACCCACAATGCCTTTCCGTCTGCTGAGCCAACGACGGAGATGTTTAACATCGCGTCACCAATCTGCTTGTATTTATACGGTCAATACAAGCATCGTGAGTCATTTGTTTTTACCATCTGGCTTTCATTATTGAGTTTTCATCCAAACATCTCAAAGCTGGATCAGATATTTTTGCCAGTGTTTATTTTAGCATGTTTTATTAATATAATCGTAAGGTATTTGGACATTAATCCCACAATCTATTTATTTTGATATTCAGATGAGATTTCATGAACCATACACGCGTGTCAGATGTGTTTTGCTTTTGGCAGAAGCTGGACATTTCAGTCTCGCCTGGGTTGTTTTTCAGTTTTTGTCATCATGAACTCTTACTTTTGGGGTAATATTTCAGCATAGAGTCTTGCCTCTTCATCAGGAAATGGCCCACTCACCATTTACCTCAAAAAATGATCTCAGCCTTATGGTCATTTTGCAGAGGCGCTCCACGTCGGGTCCTGAGATTGGATACACTGGCGTTTTGACAGACCGCTGTGACATACTATATTTGGTATTTTGTCCTGCAGGTGATGTGATTTATTCTGGAGCGTAAAGAAAGTGCTCCCTCAAATAAGACGAACAGTCAAATTCACTTAAGTCCAGCGGTTCGGGCAACGTGCATCGAATTAACAGAAACTTGTTTCATTCTAATGTTTCAGTCACTTTTGCCCTCGTACTATGCTTAGTGTCTGCGTTAGGTTTCAAATGATACGCAGCTGTCTAAAACAGAGAAGGAGAGGCTGGCATTTTCTTGGCATCTTCTGAAGCCGTGGCAAAATTTGATAACGGACTCTGGAGAGCCGACTTAACGGGAATCCATTGTGCTCTTTGGCCAAAGATACGAGGTGTTCCTTTACGTGACGTGAACATTTCTAGGAGAACAGATGAGTGTGTGCTAATACAAGAATGGCAGGACTATAGCAAAGTTATATAGAAGAAGGTGCGTGGATAATGCATTGAGAAGGCATCAATGTAATCAGATGAATCAGATAACTTGTTTAAAAAAAAACAACAAGAGGCAAGAATGCAAAAAAAAAAGAATTCTACATTTTTAATTATTATTTTTTTAGGCAAATATGGAAGCTGTTGATTAAAATAATACTAATAATAAAATAAAATAATTGTGCAATTGTTTTTTCTCACCATTCTTTGTTTGAAAAGACAGAAAAAGGGAGATGTGAACATGGAACTGCAAAATACAAACCCATAATTTTCACTTTATCAATACAGATTAAAAAAATAGAGATGTAATTGTGACTTTTTTATGCCACTTTTTCATTTTATTTATTTATTTATTTAGTCTTCAGTTGCAAGTTTATATCCCATAATTAAGAATTAAGTTAAACTCACGATATATATATCAACATATTTGAAAAACATTGGTGATATAATGTTTTTCAAAGATAGATAGATAAAATAAAATACCAGATAATTTTATACTTTTGTGACAGTGCAATATGTTTAGTTCAGGTTGTAAAATGTGAAAAAAGGGGAGAAAAAGGATCAAATTCATGATTTTCAATCTGAAAAATATTTCAGAAAATATTTATTAAGTTGTGTACACATGTATTCAAGGTGTAAGCAAATTAAATGATGTATAACAAGTAAAACATTTTAAAGGTATCCACTTTTTAAGAACCAATATTTTACAAGATTTCAGTGACACTAAGTATTAGAAAGCAGCAGGAGCTCGAAATCCCAAACTCCTGTATAGTACCACACAATGCAGTTCAGTGATTGACAGGGTTTGACCCGAGTCAGCGATATTTTATGAGTCTTACGGCTGAGTGCTTTTCTGCTCCACATTATTCCTTTCATTCTGACTGCGAGGTAAACCTCATACACTGCTGCTTTGATTTATTCTTAAACACAAAAAACTCCCCTTAATGGCCATGTAGGCTGTAAAGATGACAGTCAGGTTAGCATTGTTTTATTGGCACAGGAGAGAGTGTAAGCAGGCCCCGGACTCAGTATTTCACTTTAATTTCCGTTCCCGGGACAGTGTTGGGCTCGGCAGGGCACGAGCTGGGTTGTTATTACTGTAGTCAGTCAGAACGGCACGCCGGGAGATGAGCGGGGAAACCTTTAAAACCAGCAGAAACAGTGAGGGTGAGAAAGCAACACACAATTACAGCAGTCAGACTGTAAATCTCACATTCTGGCTGTAGAAAACAATACATCTACCTGTAAACCACAGAAACAGTCATAAGGCTCTTTTTTTTAAATTGAGATTTATATATCACATTAAAGCTAAATAAACAAGCTTTCCATTAATGTATGGTTTGTTAGGATAGGACAATATTTGGCTGAGATACAACAACACAGCATACAGCGCATTCGTACGTATGGAAACTTCATGTTAATTAGTAAAATGATGATTTAGCAAAAATCTTAAGAATCCGTACAAGTGAGGTCGTACGAATTTGTACAAATTAGTCACCTTGTAAAATATGTACCAATTGCTGTGAGACTGAGTTGGATACAACTACTTGGAAATCTGGAATCTGAGGGGGAAAAAAATCGAAATATTGAGAAATATTTTAATGTAACATGATATTTACTTTATATCGTATCGATTTTTGGCATGAAAGAAAAAAATATAATTTGACCTATACAATGTATTATAGGCTTTTGCTACAAACATACCTGTGCTGCTGATAAATGCTGCTGAGCTCCAGGCTGATAGAAATGTTGCATGCTGTATGTGTACAGAAAAAGTTTTTTTTATTTGAATAATATTCAAAAAGAGCCAATATTTTATTCACAATGGGACATAGATAACGTAATGAATTAAACTGAAAAATATTATAAATTTATGCACAAAATTATCTAATTTCAGATTTGATTCCTGCTACAGGTCTCTAAATAGTTGGGATGGGGTAATGTTTGGTGTAGCATCTCTTCTTTTCAAACAGTTTGAAGACATCTGGGCATCGAGGTCATGAGTTTCTGGAGTTTTGGTGTTGGAATTCTGTCCCATTTTTGCCTGATATAGGTTTCCAGCTACTGAAGAGTTCGTCTATTTAATGATGCTCCAAATGTCATCTATAGGTGAAAGATCTGGACTGCGGCAGGTCACTTCAGCTCTGGACTCTTCTACTAGAAGTAATGCTGTTGTAATCACTGCAGTATGTGATTTAGTATTGTCCTGCTGAAATACACAAGACCTTCCCTGAAATAGACGTCATCTGGAGGGGAGCATATGTTACTCTAATACCTTTATATATCTTTCAGCATTCATAGTGCCTTCCAGAACATGAAGCTGCTCATACCGTATACACTTATACACCTTTTGAACTGAATGCTGATAAAATGCTGAAGATCTCCTTCTCTTTAGCTCGGAGGAGACGGTGTCTGTGATTTTCTACAAGAACGTCAAATTTGGACTCGTCTGACCATAAAACACTTGTTCACTTTGAAAAAGTTCATTTTAAATGAGCCTTGTCTAACAGGACACAACGAGCTTCTGGACCATGTTCACATACGGCTTCTTTTATCATGACAGAGCTTTAGTTGTCTGCAAATGTCTAGGATGATTGTGTTTACCGACAGTGGTTTCTGGAAGTATTCCTGGGCCCATATAGTAAAGTCAGTGACAGAATCATGTGACGAGTGATGAGTGTCGTCTGAGGACCTGAATACCATGAGCATCCAACAAAGATCTTCAGTCAATTTGACATTGAGGAATGTTGTTTTTAAAGTACTCCACAATATTTTTAAACACTCTTTCACAGATTGGAGAGCTTCTGTCCATTTTTACTTCTGAGAGACTCTAAGAAATCCATTTTTTACTCATTTTACTCATATTACAGACCTAATGTCAGTTTTGCCAACTTTTTTGAGACCTGTAGCAGGAATTACAATTTGATATGAGCTCATTTATGTTATATATTTATATATATACATATATATTTACGTTCTCTCTGTTCTATTGTGAATGTGATTTTATAAAAAAAAAAGCCCATCTCAATATTTCTGGAATTCAGATTATATACAATTAATAATACTAATAACATACAGCAGTGAAAGCTAAAACTTAAAGAGAGCTAATAAACATTTTTACATGCATCTATAATACAGTGAATCAGTGTTGGTTTAAAATGAACCAATCAGATAAATCTGAGGGGAGTGTATTGTGTGTTTATATTAGCAATGGGGTAAAGGAGTTCGTTCACCTATAAACATGCCTTCTGTTTAATTCCCTTGCGCTCTGTATAGCTATTTTTAACAAGAATATGCTCTGTGTTAACGGCTCTTTTACACTGTTTGAAGAAGATTACTAATCTCAGATTACATATAAATACATACATGAGTTTATTGTAAGGTCACCGAATTTCTACAATTTTACATTTCCTAGTTCAGTGATTAATATGTAATTGAAATAACACTTGTCTATGGAAAAAAAATACTGGTTTTAATACTTCATTAATAATTCAAAATAATAATTCAGCAAATAAATTCACAATAGGACAAATAGTAAACAGAAACCACTACAAACAGCAAAACACTGAATGAAGCAGACGCAGAGCTTGCACTCATTCACCGGTCAGTATCACATGCAGAATATTTTAGTTTGCTACAAGCAGGATACACAAGAAGCACGTTTTACTCGGACACGCAGGTGGTCGTCATGGTAATAAACACCGTAAATAGCAAATGTTCGCGTGTCTGCGCTTAATGCGCATCTCGTGTATGAAAAGCATTTCGGGGGCCCCTTGGCTTTCAGGGGCCCAAGGCAGTTGCCTGCCTTTGCCTAATGGGTTTATAAAGTCCGCCCCTGGTTACAGTAGTAACATAAACATTATCTATGACACTTTTGCTGGAACTATGGTTAATGTGGTATGGGTTGATCAGACTGAAGCTTGTGCAGAGTGATTGATCAGTAATGTAATCCAAAGCAGTGTATGTCACAGTGTGTGACACTGAACCCTGTCCTCGTCTCTGGTCCACAGCTTCTATAAAAGCCCACAACTGCCTTTTACAATCTCACTGTGATTCACACTCTCTGATTCCATAAATCTCCCAGCATTCAGTGCTGTAGAAGGGTGTGGGTCAGGGTTCACAAGGCCATGGTTTCGCTCAGGCGTAGTTATGGCTTGCTCCAGAGGCTCCGCGCTGTACCTTTAACGCCCGGCCGTTTAATGAAGACCACAGGCGCGCACTGACCGTGACTACCCCAAGCCCAGCCAAAAGCCCCTGCAGTATAGAAATTGGCCATGTTTCAAAAGTTTATAAAAACAGTGGGACCTAATGGGTCAATTGCTGTGAATGCCGAGCGCAGTATTATTGCCAGGCCGCTGAATGCATTAAAGACTCTGATCTGCAGCTGCGTGTGAAGGGTGATAATGGGCCTTTGCAATTGACCCAAACTTTCTCCATCAGATGTCTGACACGATACAATAAAACGTTAAAGAATTCCTTAATGCTTTCGGACAATACCACATCAAACAACCACTTAATGCTTAAATACGCAAAGAACTGAGCATTAGATCACTGGAAATAATAACAAAAACCTAGCCATGCAGGGGACACTGAGGAAAAGCTAAGTGTCCCTTTTCTTCTAAAGGGAAAGTGCACCATAATATCCACCCTGTCACACCATTCCAAACCGTTTTATTTATTAGTATTTTATTACATAAAATAAGAGGATTGAGAGGTTTACATGCAGAGATACTATCAATCTTCTTTATTCATACAAACAATTCTCATATAAATCTTTATTTATTTATTTAGTTGCTCTTTGGTGGATCTTTGACCTGAAACAATAGATTTTATTTTTTTTTTTGCTTTTTGCTATATTCTATTATTGACTTGAAATCGTGTTAAGGGAACTAAGCGCAAATACCATTCTTTTTTCTTTTTTTTGAGTCACATGCTAGAACAGAAAAGGAGATGTTAAAAGTGGCTAAATTATGAGAGATTTGTCATGTTTGGGTGAAATGTTTCTATGCTACGCTGCCCTTTAAGCAAAAGACAAAGAGGACAGAGGACAGTATTATGTCTAATCCAACAAAATCTGTCAGCATAAGTGGTCTAGTATAATCACATAATCAGAAAACAGAGCAGAGGGTCGGTACCAGGCAGCAAACAATCATACAGCGATAAACAGTCCAAGTCAAAACACGGGAAACCAGAAGACAAGGAAAGAAACGCTCAGAGATGTACCCGGGGCGATACAAAACTTCGCAATTCTCTTGTTGGAGAGACTCGCCTTTATACAAGCACTAACAAGAGAGAGTGGGCGGAGATAATGAGCAACAGCGGTGGGGGAGTGGTGTGTTGTGGGCCTTTGAGTCCGGTAACAAACTGAGAGTCTTGGGTGAAACTGCAAGGTAGGAGTGCCCTCTGGTGTTACCAGAAATTCACTTTATTTGGAAAATTCAACCTGGTCTCATGAAAATACGTACCCCTTTTCTGCAACACCATTTTTACGTACCTTGCTGCAGTTTCAAAGAGAAACGTCCACTAAGTGGCGCTAAAACACAGATCCAATATGTGAACCCTGGCACATTTTATTATGCTGATATAGGTGTGTATTGCAGTGGTTCAGAATTGAAATATCAGTGGACTGTTACTAAAAGTTAATGCTCATCATGTTCGAAATATGCCCTACACTAAATCCAACCCTAAAGCTACCTGATAGTGTTAACAAATGCAAAACTGATATAAAAATTTATAATTTCAACTACCTTTTACACAGGTCTGAACTGCTTTGTTGAAGCTTAGTTACACATGATTGAACTGGAGCTCATCTCTGTACTCCGTGAGCTACCAAACAAACCTACCGTCTATGGAAACACATAGATATGAAGCTGGATATGTGTGATGGTAACCTTCAAAAGCAAATTTGTACAAAAGTTCCGCTTTATTAATTGAAAATTTGTGTGGGAAAAATAAAAGGTGTAAGAGTTTTACTGCCTCTAGTGATCATTTCTTCTGGAAACTGCAGTGATATGTACTTATTGGTACATATTTCGTGTTTCGCATATAATATTTTCTCATGTGCATTTCAGCAACTGTGTTTTTGGTTTCAATGCTTCGCTCCTACACAATAAGCAGAAATTGTTGTTTGCCTCTTGATGTGATTCTCTCCTGGGCCTCTCTGAGGCGTAATGGAGATAACACAGAGCCGTCTGGATCTCCAAGTGAGATCTCAGCATCACCTCCCACAGCCACGAGTATCAGTTTATATGGACACGTAAAAACACTTGAGCTCCGACTATGAGCTCATCAAGGCTAATGTCAGCCACCACACAGTGTGAGTCCAGCATGAGCAGAGAGACGAGGAAAACCGAAGGGAAGAAGAAACAACAATGTTTGTTTGAACAATGACTGGCCAGACTGTTCATCATAGGGCTTAGCTCACGGTGAGATATATATTCCCCCGAAAGCGGCGGATTACAAGCACATAAAACAAAGATCGGAGCCGCAGCAGAGGGGGGATATTGCTGTGATTTCCTTCGGAGGGCTTTGGCTGGAATAGCTCAGTCCTTGTTTTAATTATTTCCTTAAGAAAACACAGAGAGCTCGTTGGAGAGCGGCGCTCCCGGGATGAGAGAGGAAGGCCACGTCTCTGTGACTCGGAAGGGTCAGGAGCAGATAAACGTGCCTGAGACTCGTGTCCCAAAGCATTCTTAGCTTCCCTGACAAGACCGTTCCAGAAAACAGCCTCCGTTCTTAACCCTATAAAGTCTACAGTCTCATATTTGACTCAAATCTAAATGGACTGATGTGATCAAAACTTTGCTGCCGTATACAATGTACTCAATGCCTTCTGTCTCTTATTGAAGAGTTTTTATGAAGTCAATGTATAATTATAATTTTTTTTACAGTATGTCAGGCATTACAGGGTTAAATGATAATCATTTATTTATCCAGCTGTTCCAGTGAATTTATAAATTTGACCAATTCCCAGTGTGTCATATTTGTCTTCCTTTTTCTAAAAGCCTTATAATCTGAATCGGCCCAGACGCCCGCTGCAATCCACTGGGGTAAAATTAGGTGCGAGGACTGGCTTTACTTTCGCAAGGTTTTTACAGGATTAGATGACGTTTAAATTATTGGACAGCTAATATGCATGATTAAAGCGGTTGATGGTTGCACAAAATGGAGAACAATTTTATGGGCCTCCCTGGAGAATGTGTTCTTAAAGTCGTTTGAGTTGAGGTGGAGATTATAATGCTTTATTTAACACTTGATCTCTGGATAGCTGAGTCTGAACTGCCAGTGAACCTCAGACAGAATTAGTTCTCTCTCGGCCGGACCGCATGCTAATGAACAACACTTTGTCCAAGTCAGGCTTTATTTCTTTCTTCCTTTTTTTTATTTTTTTTTAGTCAGGTAGAAAGGACTTACAGGTCCAAAGTTTCCTCTTCATAAACAGTAATAATAATAATAATAATAATAATAATAAAAAAATAGATAAAATAATAATAAAATAAATAAATAAATAATAATATTACTATTATTATTAGTTTAATTATTATTATAAACAGACAGAGCAAGATTCGTACATTACTGCTCATTCGGACATATAATAATAGTAATATATATATATAATAATAGCTACTTGTCACCACCTACTGGAATATCAGAATATCTATGTGCATATATATATATATATATATTTATGAATAGTCAGTGAATCATATCTTCAGGTGATTTGTCTACAAATGTTGATTTTTTCAGAAATGAACCGAACTCTGTCAATAAATTCAGATCCACATATTAGCATAATCTTACTATTTTTACTGTGTCTGTCAATGGCTAAAATGGTGTAGTGTGCTAGCGCATGGTTTATTTGACTCAAAGTCACTGAATCATTTATTGATTTGTTTGAATCTGAATAATTAATGTTTGTGTTTCTACTGTGGCTTTTTTTAAACTAGTTTCACTGGCAGAGCAAAACAGACAAATAAACTGGCAACATTGTATCTAAATTGGAAGTTACTCATTATTAAGTTTTTATGTATTTATTTATTTTTATAGTAGACAGCACTCAACTACAATCAGCTAGTTTAACGCACTCATGCTTGATAACACGTGATGGACATTTCACATGGACTTCAGGGGGTTTACATTTTCAGCCAAACATAAAAATAGATTGCACCAATATTTCACAACTTCCTTTCAACAGACTTAGGGAAAGGATCGGTTTTATTCACACATTTGTTTATACTAAAATTAACTCAACGCTTTTAGAGAAATATGTTTAAGAGCCTGAAAAACACTGAGATACAGCACCAGGTGTCTATTGGCCTAAATGCCTGACTGCCTTTCGAAGAATATCAGGACTAACATCTTTATCGATATGAGCAGCGTTATAATTCAAAACACACGCTTGTATGTTGTAAGCAGAACACAGCGGTTATTACTGGAAATAGTTCGTGCGGCCATGAAAATCCATCAAGCTGCACATGATCGCTTGGACACTTAGCAGAGCAGCTCTGTTTATTTCCCTTTAAGTCTTGGTCTATCAAACTGCAACTGGGTTTGAAAGGAACCTCAGAACCGAATCGAAGCCGCAGCCAATGGTAACATCCAGTCTTCACAGTGGTGGTGTCTCCCTCCGTGAACTTTTGGCAGACTGAATCCAGAGCTGACACGGTCCCTGCCAAGACATCTACATCACAATATGCCATTTTATTAGAGTCAGATAACCCGCTTACATTTAATGAACGCAGCATGAAACACTTGATAAACCAGCGCATCGTTTATAACTTCAGAAAGCATCTCTTAAGGCGAGTCCATCTTTGTGTTGGCTGGCACGGTTGTTCAAATAAACGCAGCAAGCCCATGATAATTGCATTGTTGGGATCTGGCCTTTCCAGAGCTTAGAGGACACGGCCAATTAATCAAGTTCTCTTTGTGCGAGTCTTTATGGGTAATGACCAGAGCGTTAACATTCACACATGTGGGAACCATTTTGCCACCCCTGCCGCCCCCCTTTCATCAAAACGGGGGTAAATATCATTTTTAAAAATGAGGCTACCTCTGGTTGTTACGCCTAAGCTGTATTATTAATAGCAATAATAAGAGTCGCTCCTCCAGGGTCTGCCTAGGAGGTTTATTTTCACTCATTTCTGTCTAATGATGGTCCTGCCGCTGGCCTCTGTCCACAGAGCACCCTAGTGTGTGTGTGTGTGT